>JAPQWV010003457.1:0-41189 GCA_027422505.1 Craterostigma plantagineum
AAGTAAAATCACTGATTTTTTTTTAAAAAAAAAAATTATTACATGTCATGATTAGAGATCCCCAAACATAGCTACATAACTAAACCGTACGTACGAACGAGTTAGAATTTACCAAACACGTTTTTCCGCATAATACGAAGCTTGTAAGAAAGCCATTAATGCATGTATTGATAAAATTGGGATTAGTTCTTTGAAGCTTACTCTTAATTGGAAATCACAACACGACAAATTGAAACAACATATTCAATTATTAATCGACATGATAAAAAACTAAACCAACCAAATTGTTTTTCTTCCTTTTGTGTAGCCTCCATATACGTCGATCTTGTTGGTCATTTTGTCCGAAATTTTTATATCATGCTACTAACTTCACTTTTGTTAACTAGCATACAAAATATGAATTTGATAAGTGAGACATCTCGATTTACGTTATGATTATAAGAAATTTCAAATTGCCGAGGATGCGTATTGAAGCCTAACAATTTTGCGGACACAAAAAAAAATTGGGAAAAATTTAAAGACATTTTCGTCATATATATATGTGTGTATAATATATATAATATATATCTACTTTCATGGTTTAGTAATCGCCACCTTTCACTAAATTATTCACTTTAGCTTTTACATATGCATGAACCACCATAAGCTATACAGTCGATTTCTTGTTTAGACTAAACCCAACCAACGTAGGCTATAGATCACAATTGTGACCATAAGTATTTTTCTAGCCATTAATGGTTAAATGAATAATCTTGACGAGGTACATTGCATATTTATTTCAGAGTGCTCGCCATTATTTGAATATGATGCCTCATATATACGTATACACAGAGATAAATTCTCGCGTTCCTTCCTTAATAGTAGAATTTATTTGCATGTCACTATTTATTCTATTCTTCCAATTTTTGTAATAACAAATAGTAGAGAAAGAAGAATTATATCTTATTGCGTGATGCATTTTACAATCCTGGGCAATGGAGTCCATTTTCTTTTGTGTTTTGTGTTTGGACTTTTCCGAAAATAAATATTTAATGCCCTACATAAGAGTACACGCGGAAAAATCAACCTAAGTAGGCTTATAGCAAGCTAGGGCTATACAAATATATAAATAAATAAGAATCTAACTATAGCCGTGAGGATTTTTCCTGAATGTACTAATGCGTTACTAGCACCATGCACATGACATGCAACTGTGACGTATCTTACAAGGCCCTCCAAACTAGAATTAGGTACAGAAAAAGCAGAATCCATTACACATTTCCATTTATATTTTACCTTAGGAAATTTTTTACAAATATTTTAAAAAAAATATTAGACAAGCAAGCAACACAATTAGTCCACCGCTCACAATATATCACTAGAAAGTACAAACCCTAAAGCAGAGAATCACATGAAGTACAGTTAATGAGTTATGACTTAATAGCAATAATTCTTGGCTATGTCCCCTCCTATAATTTTGATACATGTTTGGGCGGTCAGCTTTTCCACTATTTTGGTGTAAAAATCATAATTATCATTCATAATATATTATATTATATTATATAATATATAAGAGAATTAGTCAAGCACATTAATGCATCACTGGCTGTTATAACTTATAAAGTGAATTTACATATACTTCATATTTTTATGTAATTCAATGATTTTGTACCCAAATAGAAACTTGTGGTCCCTTTGATATCTCTAACTAGTGGGAACTTTTCCAGTAAGAGAAGGAAAAGAATTGCATAATAATAATATACACTCTCAGAAGAAGTGGGAGAAAAAAAAAATACCACCACAAAGAAAAAGTAAACTACAAATTGCTACCTCGATACGCGAATGTTCTGTATTTCTATTTTCAGTCCTTCAAGTTTCTTCTCAATAGCCGAAGTTCATCTATGGTGTTCGAAAGCTTACTCACTCGAGTTTCCCGCATTTCTTGATATGGTCTGCCCAGAACTGAGACGAAGCTGTCTAAACTTTTCGTAGCATTCGATAGATCGTTCTGCATAGCATCGTCGAGCTGACGAGCCAAGGAATCTGCTGTTCTCCTCACCTTATTCACAACTCTTTGCTTTTGATTAGGGAAATTCGAAACAGCTAAGAGGCTGTAATGCGTAAAAAAAAGGAAGGAACTTCATCGCATCGATCGTCTTTCTACATTGTTAGTAAAAATGTGAAAGATGAAGTAGAAGAACATAGAAAAAACTTACCCGCCAGCCGAGCAAAGGCCTAAAGCGATTAAATCTTCTGAAATAGTTGGCAGCACAGATGTCAAGAGTGATGCAGATACCAGCGATTCCCAGGCCGCCGAAAGTTCCCACTAGCTGAGAAAGAAGAAGCTTATCGAACGAGTTGTACTTGTATTAAAAATTTTGATGTCTTAACGGTTGCAAAATTTAATAAAATCATCTCATATGTCTCGCTCACCACTTCGCGAATCTCTTGCTCGAAAGTTAGAAGCAGCTGCTGCACTGAAGCCTCCTATGACCGTAACGCTTGAATCTTGGTTGTTTTTTAGCAATGAAGAGGCAGTTTCCATGTGAGACTCGTCTTGTTGAAAAACTTCAGGCCACCTTTTCTTGAACGATTCCTTATACGTGTTTGCTTTACGAGCATTATTAGAACTTAACCATGCAGCGTATTCTGCAAGCAGTTTTCTGCGTAGCCAAGAAAATTTTCACGTAAGAAAGAAATCACACTTTATGAATCGCTTTTAAAAACAAACGAGCATCATTGTAGAGGTGTATTCATGAGACGTGACATAACGTTAAGCCCTTGTAGTAATACGTATGCGAGCACAGATATCTCGACGAACATACCTTGGAGTAATATTTCAAGCAAATATCAAACAGTCAATCTTATCATTTTGCCAGCATTATAAGTAGTTGGGATACTTTTGAACATATAAATCACTGCAAACTAGAGGCTTTTGATATGTAGAACAACTGCAAAATCACCTGAACTTCAGAAATAGCAGGGTCAATAATTTCATTGCGAAGATTCAAAGTCAACGGCATTTGGCCCAGATTTATCCGCACTGAGAACAAAAGATGCAACAAGGTCGATATTGGATAACCGCAGAGTAGATTCTGCAAGTTTTGTAGCGCGTGTTTGTGCATTACCAATCTGCATTTTGTTTGTAAACACAGAAGTCATAATCCTCCCAGGAAGAGTACAAAAAGAAAAAAGAAAATCCAACAAAATAGCACAATATACAATGCAAATACATACCAGAGACAGGATTTGTCTCCTCCTTGACAGGCTTTCGTTTTCCATCTTCATCGCATAATCCTTGACGCTGCTTAGAAGATCGTACACACGACAAGTCGCTCTCAGCTTGACGACATTGCTCCCTGACAATTTCTGACAAGAAGAAAGAAGTTGCTCGGCGATTTGAACTGGCGTTTCTAGCTTGAGCTTTATTCTTTCTACTCCGTTATCAGTTGAACTGTCCAAAAAGCTATACAAGAACATTTCAAGATCGCTGAAGTTGTCTTGTTGTTCCACATCAGTAGAAGCAGAAAGCTTTGTCTCGAGATAGTTGCGAGCAGATACGGGATATAAAGTTATGTCATCAGTATTCAGCATATTTCGAGCATTTTCTTTGATGAATGCAATAGCTTCCTCGAGCTGCAGTTAGCATTCAAAACTTGATCAGAGAAAGCTCCGCCTACTTTTTCATTTTGGGCTTCACTAGATAGAAGAAGAGGAACACTTAGCAAAATTTTGTACCTCGTCCGCATTGCGATACAGATCAGACTTATTTAGCACAAAAACGATCTTTTTTCTTCCACTGTTGAATATATCGAAGGAAAGCAACCTGAAACACGGAGTCAATAAATAAGCTTTGAATTACAAGCAAACAAAAGATCAAATAAAATGTAAGATTAACATCCAGGTTTGGAGAGAATTTATCTCACTTCAATGCAATTTTTTCGCTTTCTGTCAGTGGTCTATCTGCAGACATTACAAATAGCGAGCAAATCTGCACGAGCACAAATTCCTCAGTCAGACGCTGTTTGCCTTTGAAGAATCACATTTGTTCCAGGAGTATCGACAATTATCATCTGACCGAAAGGTGAAAAGAAAAAATATCAAGAATCAACGACTACACATGGTCTGCATATCAGGCTTTCAATGGACTTAAATTTAATAAAGTAGCTGTTCGACATATCAGGCTTTCAATGGAGCTTCATAAGCTAATAATTTTTACGAAACTGACAACTACGTCTGTACACTTCTCTTCTAGAATTGAGATGCGAGAAGGAGCTATATATATATTTATTGACCATCAGATGCTTTCACAGCGTTCACTGAACTCCTCCTCAGAGTAGCGGAGGAACGTGATTTCATTTGTCGTAGGAACTACTCCATCCTTTAAGTACCTTTGTCCAAGAAAAGCATTGATGACACTGCTTTCCGGAGTTGAATTCTCCCTGGCGAGTCAATGCAGGAAAGATTAAAAGAATCAAGAGTGTGTTCCACTTCATCAGCCAACAAACGAAAAATATACTTATGGTAGTCTACAAAAAACGATTATATCCACCATAGCCAATCAACTTTTCATTATAGTAAATATATAAAGAAAAAGAAGAACCTCTCCCAAAAGAAATGTTAGTATAGCAAAGATTACAAGCTAAATGGTCAACCCTGACTAGAAGATCATACAGTTCAGCAGCGCTTAGAGATTCAGGTAAACAACAGATGATATTATATAAAACCTCAACATTTTTTTGTGAATTAAGAAAAAAAAAATGACATCGGGCATTCTGTATATCAAACATCATATATATAGTTCCATTGAGGAGTTGGATCTAGTCAAATTAGTCAGCTCTCACTAACAACTAACAAGAAAACAAAAGATGCATTGAAATTCAGAGCTAATACCCATCTATATCCGTGGAACCAGAATTGGTTGAAGTTCAGCACACAATTACCACTATAACCAGCAGAAACGGTTCATCGAGCTGTGAAACTGCATCTTTGAGAAGTGATATCTCCTTCATCTGCCAGTTAGCGTCAAACTTCAAATTAGAAGAACGAAAACAGAATAAGCAGCTAGTAAATCACATCAGGTAAAGAAAAAAAACCCATAAGCAACCAACATTTAACAATAGAAGATGATCACCATGGGTGCAGCTCTTTCGAGGACATCGATAGCTTCAATTAAAATGGTCTTTTCCTTTTCAATGAACTGTTGTTCTCTCTCTCCCAACACCGTCTTCTTTCCAGGAAAACCGTTTTTGTCTCCAAATTCCCCGGCTTCTCATAGATTTGGCTCGCATCTTTCATTTTATTCTTTGACTCATATTCGAAATCAAACAACTTGTTCAAGTCAGATTTCTCCAACGAATTCAACGAACTCGTCGAGACCACCAAACCACTAGCTCCAGATTTTAGCAAATACGAACATCTTTCAAACGATAAGCCATCGCCAAGAAGTCGGGTACGACGAAAACTGGAATTTTCACGCGCCTTGACAGAGAATTCAGCAGCTCTTCTCCCCCACGACCCTCTGTTTCGACGGTTAGCATCAGAAAATCAGCGCCCTCGGAATTTGAAGCATCCAAAGCAGCATCAAGAGTTTGGACATATCTTCCCACCAAAGGAGAACAACAGAATCAATCCTTGAGTCCATCATCGTATTTCTCGCAACGATCGTAGGCAAACCTTTTAAGCATCATAAATTAAACAAGAATCGAGGAAACCAAACCAATACTATATCCAAAAAAGAAAAAGAAAAACACCGACCAACCTTGTCGGAGAGAACGACGCCGCTGGCATTAACCGCCGCTGCAATATCAACCCTCTCATCGATCAAAAGGTAAGCGCGGTCCCTAATCACGGACTTCAACGCGCACGCGGCCTCGTACAGCCTCTTTCGCTTCCTCCGTCGCCGGTGAGCAGCACAATCCCAACCCTATCCGAAACGGCGTCGTCGACGGCATCAAGCACCGCCTTTCCGTTCTCAAACACCTCATCCGGCGCGAGTCGCAGGACGATGTCTGGGATTCTGATTTCCGGCCGCTTGTACCCGCCGGGGAAAACACTTTTCGGAGCGGTATTGGGGTCGACGGAGCTCGCAATCAGCGTTAAACGGCGGTTAGGTAGGTGGGCACGAGTGTGGTGGGCTGGTACTGATTGGAGGTAGGATTGAGGGAGGAGCGGCAGCTGAGGTGGGCGGCGGTGGGCCGGCGTGAGTGGCCGGAGTGAGGAATTAACATCATGGGAAGAGGGTTGAGAGGTGATCTTTCTTTGAGCTGAAGAGTTTGTGGTACTCACTGAGTGGAGAAAGCTTGTGGCTGATAAGGAACAGCTTCTTATCTCTTTGTGTGCAGAAATTGGTATTTTCCTTTATTATTTATTTCTATCGTTCTTCATGAATTTCTTCCTTTAAATAACTACCACGGAAAAATCAAAACGGTGTAATAACGTATGTAAAGCTCCCATCCTAAACCATTCATTCAATCACCAAGCTAGCTCTCCAATGGCGGCCACTATTGCAGCTTCATCCTCTCTACTTCTTCACTCGTTCTTCTTCTTCTTCGTCGTCGTCAACGTATTCACCCACCTTCATCTCTCCTCTTTCTCCCTCTTCTTCAACCACACGCCGCCATTTATCATCTTCTTTCTCCATTTCCCCCTCGGCAAAACCTAGGAAGAGCTGGGCTGTCCCTGCTTCATCCTCTGCGTTCACAGTTAGGGCGGGAGAGAAGAAGAAGAATGTGCTCATCGTCAACACGAACAGCGGCGGGCACGCCGTCATAGGCTTCTACTTCGCCAAGGAACTCCTCGCCGGCGGACACAGCGTGACCATCTTGACCGTCGGCGATGAAAGCTCCGACAGATGAAGAAGCCTCCTTTCAACAGATTTTCAGTTACGGAAGATGGGTTTTTTATTACCGTGCTCGACTCAGCGATGGCTGACGAACGACTTACGTACATATGTAATCGCAGGAAATTGTGAGCGGCGGAGGAAAGACCGTGTGGGGCGAGCCCGCCGACATCGGCAAGGTTTTGGAGAGCGATTCAGCATTTGATGTGGTGCTGGACAACAATGGCAAGGACTTGGATGCAGTAAAGTAAGTCGATGCTAAAGACTACAGCTTTTTTTCTTCGCAGAAAGAAAACTCTATCTATTATTCTTTTGTTCTTTCCTTCCTTTCGTCACTTCGATAGGCCGGTGGCAGACTGGGCAAAGAGCGCCGCCGTGAAGCAGTTTCTATTCATAAGCAGCGCCGGAATCTACAAGACCACCGACGAGCCTCCACACATCGAAGGGGTACGATAAAAAACTAACCCACTTCGTATTTCGAATCAATTACTCAACGCATATGTCTGAATTTAAGGATGCCGTGAAAGCTGACGCTGGCCATGTCGGGGTAGAGCAGTACATCTCAGAGGTCTTCAGCAACTGGGCATCATTCCGCCCACAGTACATGATAGGCTCAGGCAATAACAAGGATTGCGAAGAATGGTTTCGCCGACCGTAAGAAACAGTACATTTTTCTTATTACAAGAACTCAAATCACATATATCCTAACACATCATGGCTGGGCAAATCTCATCCCTTTTTTTCGATTCTTGGCAGGCATAGTTCGAGGCAGGCCAGTTCCCATCCAGGCTCAGGGATGCAATTGACCAACATAGCCCACGTCAGGGACTTATCTTCCATGCTCACTTTGGCCGTCGAAAAGCCTGAAGCAGCTAGCGGGAAAATCTTCAACTGCGTCAGTGACCGAGCGGTGACCCTCGATGGAATGGCTAGGCTCTGCGCTAAGGCCGCCGGGGTGGACGTCGAGATCGTTCATTACGACCCGAAAGCAGTCGGGGTCGACGCGAAGAAGGCATTTCCTTCCGTAACGTGTATGTGTTTGTTTAGGGTGATAAAGGTGCGATCTTTGGATTGGGGATATTAATTAGCGAGTGGTTTTTGTTTTTGCAGCACTTCTACGCTGAGCCGAGGGCGGCTAAGGAGGTTCTTGGATGGAGTGGCACGACGAACCTCGGCGAGGATTTGAAGGAGAGGTCGAAGAGTATGTGAAGATTGGTAGAGATAAGAAGGAGATTAAGTTTGAGCTTGACGATAAGATTCTTGAGGCGTTGAAGGAACCAGTTACCGTATAACGTAGTAATGTAATATACGTATATATACCTCCTGTTGTAGTTCGGTGTAAGAAAGAGACATCATCTTCAAATTTGATTCTTGAGGAGGAGAAATGGATGAAAACATTTGATATAATTTGATTTTGTCTTGTTATTGAGAAGCTTGAACCACAGTTTATCTTATACCACTAGGAAACGAACTCAGTCAGTACCGCTGCCTCTTGCAATCATGTTTTACGGCGGCGGCGGCGGCGGCCCTTTTCCACCATGAGTCCGACGATGACGTCGGCGAAGGCTCCGACGATGAACTTGTGCGTGTCCTTGGGATTCAGTGAGAGGTAACACGTGAGAAGCTCGTGCAAGTAATCCCAGCTGTCTCGGACGTCGTGGAGCTCGTGGGCGGCGATCATCTCCTCCATCGACCGCCGGAAGTCGGCGTAAGGGTCGTCGGAGTAAGTGGGCACCGCCTTGACGGCGGATTTTTGGGAGGCGACGGTGGAGACCGACGACGACGTGGAGGCGAAGGATGAGGTGGAGTCGACGATGGAGTTTGACCTGCCCGGGGAAGAGAAGAAGAATCGCCGGGAGGCGAACGCGGCGGAAAGGTCCGGCGATGAATCGACGGCGTACGGATAGTCGTCGTCGGCTTCTGCGGCGGCGGTGGTTCTATGGCGCGCAGGTGGTTCCGGCGACGTCGGAGATTTGTTGTTGGCGAAGCAGAAATTAAGGTTGCCCGGCATTTTCTTGCGTGTGCTTTGAGATTTGCAAGGAAATTAATATGTAATGAATGTTTTTGCATCGAAAGAATCGATTTTTAGGTGGTGATGAGTCAATCACTCTGTGCTCTACGCTACGTTTTCGTAATTATTGAGGATTGCTGGTGATATTAATATTATTTCCAAATTAGAAGGCTTATAGTAGATTTGCTTGTGCGTCAACGTTCAACCGTAACGCTCAACCATTTAATAAATATCATATAATGAAAAAAAATTAGAAAAAAAAGGTCGCGGGCTTACCTGATATTATTGGCTAATAATATATTTTGTCGTTATTTGCATCTCTTTGGGTAGTTGACATTATAATATTTCAATTGCAGTTCCCTAGAAGTCGTGTTAAAAATTACTAATTGTCTATTATGAGATCCATCTAATCTAAGACCGAATAGCTAGTCATATTGGTTTTGCATGCCTAAGTTACGTGAACTTATATTATTCGTCAGTTAAATTATGTATCTTAATAATGGGCTTTCAACATTAGCAATTAGTGGGAAAAAGATTTCTAATCACATTTGCTTTGGAAGAGTACGGATTGAAACTTTCCATAGAGATACTCAACCAATAGTTTAAAAAGAAAGGCTTTCAACAACGACAGTGTGATTAAGACACAAACTCAGAGGCACATAATTACTTTGCATCTCCCTTTTTTCCCCCTATTTTATTACCACTAATTTCACCAACTTACCACGCGGATACAATTCAATTAAATAAGTAGATTTTAAATCTTTATGTGAAAATCATTGGGTGAGAAATCATTCAAGTAGTAATCAAAACCTTTCATGGGTAAGTCTTCCTTCTCCCACTCGTTATGTGTATATAATATATACGTAATCAAATGAGAGGAATTCAAAGCCAAATATATTCAAGAGGAGATAAAACACATTAATGTAATAAAGTTATCCAAATATTCTCCGAATTTCTTCAATTATTCATTAATCTTTGCCTGGTAACGCATTCTTGGCTGCAAAAATCTTTCTCAGCACCCCTGAAATTTAATTAAAAAGGAAAAAAGAATCAATTTGCTATCGTAAATGTTTTCCATATTGAGATGAACTAGAATTGTTTTCAAATAGTCGTAAACAGATAATTCAGTATTGGCAAATTTCCCTCTCGACACATTTTCACACACACACACACACACACATTTATAGATACTTCAATTATTACAGCCAAATCACGTTAAAGCAACCAATCATTGCTACAGTTAAAATAAAAAAAGCTAATCTTTCACCACTCAAAAATCATACTCATCGTTCATTTTCTGGGCAATTGAATGATTAATCATAAGAACATCAAAGATCAAACTGTGCTAACCTGTAAACATTCATCTCCTCCTTTCCAAGAACCTTCTTACAAGTATGGCAGAAACTGACCGATGAAAACCTCTAATCTCCGAACTCAGTTCAGTTAATCTCCATCGACGACGCAGCCGTCGAATATGTGAGTGGTTTTGGGATTAGGGCCATGAATGATGACGCAGGTATAATCCTCGGAAAGCTCCATCTCTTTCAAAGATAGCTGCCGGCGAAACCCTCCTTGCTCGGCGAGGAGATCGAGGCAAGCTGATGAGGAATAGCAACGTTGTTCCTTGTCTTGATCCCAAAATCGGCCGGAGATCTCGGAGATTCCGCCGCCGGAGGAGGAGACTGAGGGTTGGTGGTCGGAATCTTAACCTTGAGCTTGGATCCTAACAGCGCCATCCTTTCGATGACTGCTTTGGAAGGGGACGAAAAGCTTTGGGTCGCCGTCGCCGTCGTCGTCTCATGGCCTTCGGCGAAGGAGTCGATCAAAGCAAGCCCGATGGCTTCTGCTTGCTTTTTCGCCGAGATCCTCTGCCGGCGGCGGTGAGATCGCGTTCGAAAGGGTTGGCGAAGGTGGACTCGGGCGAGCTTTTGGCGTCGAGGATCGAAGTGGGGCTAGGGGTATTTTTGTAATCTTCTGAAACTGAAGAAGTATGAACGTTCTTGAAGAAGCCATGGATCGATGATGATGATGATGACTGAGTTCAGACATTATCTGGGACAATTTTGCTTGCTTGTATTTGTAATGTAAGTGTAACTACTTCTCAGCATCGATCTAATAACGGTCGAAATATCAGAACTAACAAAGAAAAGACCAATAATAAGCACAAGAAATATGGTTGGGCAAGAGCTCTATTAATATGAATTAAATCTTTTTTCAGGGAATTTGGAGATTGGACATTGAAAATCTCAGGATTTTTTTCATCAGAATTATATGGAGGGAAGGTTATTTAGTCTTTGATCTTTCCATTCGTCAATATTGTAGGGAAGGATTTGATGCGGTAACGAGTAAGGGTGAAATAAAACATATAGCAAGTTTTGAAGGAATAATTAATAAATAATAAATAGTAATGCATGAATGGAAACAAAGAAAGGAGCGACAAAGAAGATAAGGGGACCCTCACTTCTTCAATTTCTTGTACTGATAATAATTTCACGTTTTTCTTTTTTGGATTTTAGCAGGTGTTCGTTTTCTTGTGGATAACGATTTATAATAATTGTTATAATTTGAGGAAATTGCAAGTCATTTTCGAAAAATGCAAACGCAAACACGATAGGTTTCTATTTCTTACTATTATTCGGGTATAAAGTATGTCTCTCAGTAATTCATAAAAATCTCTGGTTATATTTTTTGCACCGTTCTTTTTTTTCTTCGAAACATATCATAAAAGGAAAAATAAAATAAATCGATACATTGAAACATGATTTGGTTAAAATTAAAGTCACCAAATTACTATTTGGCCTGCAACATTTTGTCGTATAGCAAGCTAAAAAGTAAAAAAGCCAAAGTCAAATATATATAATTATAATTAATTTACAGCGGATGACATCAACATATCGGCCAATCCAGTCAATCATTCAATCGTTATTCATTATTTGCATAGAAGCGTTCATGTAAGAAGTAAATAATAATTGATGAGAACATCAATATGAAATTCTACTCCTTTGACAGTGATAGATACCTACACCGAAAGCCAAACTAAGTAATAATTGCAATACGTGTTAAAAAACAAATATAATTCCAAGTACTTTAATTGCGTGCGGAATCTAAATATTTTTGTTGTAACAAATTCCAATTATGTTCAATGACTTTCGTATTACTTGGTTTTCTTTATACTTATCCTCTTTTCATGAATATTTACTTCTCGAAATAAATATAGAAGATATCATCAACTTGATAAATGACATTCCATGCCAAGAATCGAGGGCCCAAAAATAATGCTCCAATTCGACCTCCTACCGGGCCGGGCCGGGCCAGTTTCGGCCTAGGCAATGAGAAATTGATTTCACATCTTCATTATAAGGTAAGGACATCATAAATAGAATAATAATAATTAATACATCGATGAATTTAAGTATCCCTCAATACAACAACACCATGAGAAGCTAAACAGAAGGTAGACACCAAATACAATAACCGAAACAAAAAATAACATAACAATCGAATTCAGACAACACAACAATTAAATGAAGGAATAAGCGCCATAGCCAAGGCAGCAACCACCACGTACAAAGATGAGGCAATTCATCAGCCGAATTACTGCTAGTTTTCGGGACATTCTTAGAGCCTGTAATAAGTTAAAAAAATCATATAATATATGGATATCAAAATCAGAACTAAATTAACTTGTGTATTTATATATATAATATACCAGATGGAACAGAAGAAGAAGGCGTTGTAGTCGTTGGAGTTGAATCAGATGGCTCGTTCGATGGGTTCGAAGGCGAAGATGGTTCGTTCGATGAGTCAGAAGGCGAACCCACGGGAGATGACGCGGGCCCATTAGCAGTCGATGGCCCGTTATTACCAGCAGCTGAAGATACATATATCAAAAAGAAAAAATCTCAATTCGCACTAAACAGTTGATTATTAATTTTTTGTTACATCATCATCATCATAAGGAAGTCTTTCTTATTATTATTATTATTATTATTATATTATTATTATTATTATTATTATTATATTATGTTACCGTTGCATCTACTGACAGGTGGAGTTTGGACATTGCACTGAGAGGGCAAAGCCAGGGCTAGGTTTGATTGATGGTTACGCCTAGATTTGCGCCATTGCTGCTGTTTAATAAGGCAAAGGCACTGAGGCTGAGTTTGGACTACGTTGGCTAAGGAAGCGCAGCATGGGGTCGACGGGCTAGACGAGTTTCCCGAGACGTAGCTCAGGCACGGTGCGAGCCCTATGAGCGAGCTAGAGCAGCCCTGCTGAGCCATGGCTGCTTGGCCAGCGCATAGGAGGACCGTGAAGGTTCCCAAGAGGAAAATCGACGAGCCATGGGCGAATAATAAGTAGTTGTTTTGACTACCAGCCATTGGATTTTTTATCGTATGTTAATTGGATTCAATTGATTGTGTGTTGATTGGGTGAGGATGAGTTTTGATTTTCTTGCATGGGGTTTATATAGTGAGAGCTATGATAGAAGAGGACAAAGGTTTTGTTTGATATCTTTGGTTGGCCAACTCTTACTATATTGAGTATTATCGTCAACGAATATGTAAATCAATTGTGATGAATCACTGAATTTTCATGTATTAATGAGCGCTTTTGGTGTACCAAGCTCTAGCTAACCATATTTTATATATATTTATATTAAGAAAAGATTTGGTTTGTTTATTTATTTTGTTATTATTGGATAGATAACGGTCACCAAACTACCAAACTTTTTACCTCCGACGCGTACTTTCGGATATTACTATTATTTTATCAAAACAACAACTAAAAATGTGGAAAAAAATTTACAAAAAAGTGGAAAATTTCAATGTTTGGCGAAATTCATATATGATTGCTCGATTTAGATTAAGGGTATGGTCCAATTTATTTTTTGCGGACGAAATAATTAATAAACGGACAGAACGACGTAGCTATATATCGAGAATCACACGTCGAAGTACAAAATTCGGGCAACATGAGTCCTTTATATGTTTATGCATAGCAAAAGTTGCAGCTGCAAATTTTGGGAGATCGATCGTCGGCCTGAACGCATTCGCCGACGGATTTGCGGCCGAACAACAAATGGCAAACGCTTATGCACGGCGTGTTTCCCTTCGGCGTATCGTTGTCGCAATGAATCTCGGGCCGTATTATCTCCTGTTACAGTTTCCCGACGCTTCGAAGCTCAACGTCGACCCTGAAATACATATTTAAATATCTTTTCGTGTTTTATAATGTTAATATTGTTATCAACAAGGGTGAGTGATTATTTGTATAATTGAGCTCACATGTGAGAAGAGTGGCTATGATTAACAGGGAGAACTTCAACATATTGTGAGGCTTGCTTGGCTTGGATGATTGTTCTTTATTTATGCTATTGCGACTATTTTGATTTTATAGGCAATTGTAGTGATGGATCCCGTGTAATAAATGATTTATGATTTTGTTGAGAAATAAAAAGGAAAAATAATCAGAAGATCTTCGAGATTTTTAATTTCTTCCTTCAAACTGTATCGGTGACTGATCAACGTATATGGCGAAAAATTATTGTTTCTTTCTAACGGCTTCCAGAAAAATGAAACGAGTGCGATGAATTGAGCTTTGAACATAACCCAGTTCTCCAAAATTGCATTAAATCACATAAGATAATATTCCAATGTAAGATATTGATATTTTTTTGTTGATCTCGGAATATATTAATTTTAAGGGATTTTGTGTTGTGGTTTGGGTATGGGAGCGAAATAAAAAACATCACAACGAAACTATGGTTATGGATTTATAATTGATTTATTACAGCATATTCCAGAGACATCAATGTAAAACACATGCAACGACATCTTCGAACCTCACTGAGCCTGTTTAAGGGCATATACGAGGTTAGAGATGAACAAGGAAATATGTCTATACACAAAAAAACTAATGACGATATTACAAAAGGTGAAAGTAATACGACCCAACATAGACCATATAAGCATACTCAAAAACTCACCTTTATACTAACAGCGCTGTACTATCAGAGACCTGTTGTCCCGCCTTGACTCGAAGACCGCTGACTTGGCCAGAACTCGAAGCCTTGACGACGTGCTGCATTTTAAAGAAATCACGTTGGTCGATGTAATTAAATAATTCCCAAGGCGATTTCGATAGACGATTGAGATGAAACAGAGAACCTCCATTTTCATAGCTTCTAGAACGAGTATGGGCTGCCCTTGGACAACCTTTGCCCCGTCGTCCACCAAGACTTTAACCACCAAACCAGACATAGAGCCACCGCTGTCCCGGGAGGATAGGAAGAGATTCCCGGGAATGTTTGTGCTCTGACGATTCCTCGTCGTCTGCTATTTCGAGCGACGCCTTTCTCTGTCTGAAATGGTGATGTTTGGAACCGTGCCATAAGTGCACGTGCTCGAATTCGTCCTATGGGGACGCTGTCACAGTTAAAAGCATCTTTTTTTCCCAATAGCTCGAAAAAGAAAGATATGCTGAGTCACCTTCTGATAGACAGATGCGCTGATGGTATCACTAACTCCACTTGTTCGACTCTCTCTGAAGTCATAGTCTCCTAAGGGAACTACATTCAACTCGACGGGGTGATCAGTGCTTCCCTCCATCTGTAAAACGAATATGGATGAGAAGCAAGTGTCAGCAAGCTTAGAATAATATGGACAAAAATGGATAACCTCAATCGAATATTTCCCTTCTGCATGTAAGTGATGCATAGCGGCATGAGTTTCGATCCGCCCTTGCCTGATTCGTTCTTCCCATTCAAAATCCATTGTTCGTTTAGTACGGTGGCTAACTCGAAAAGGAGGGTTCGAGTACCATACGGACAGGTGCCCTGTGATTGTTGCGTAGTTTTCCAGCTGAAAGTTAGTTGTTCTGTTTGAGAAGAGTTGAGCATATGAGTTACCAGGGGCACTTTGCCTCGTCGATTTAAGCTCTTTTTCACACACCATGCAGCTGCAATTGAGGCAGCATGTAAAGCAGCGCTATATGCTTCGCGTATCGATGCTGAGTCATTTTGGTCTATGAAAAGATCATCTTTATGTGACTCGATAAAATGGGTGTCGACTTCTCCATTCATGAAAGCTCCATGACTTGCAAGCTTCAATATAAAATCGATGTTGGTTGGCAACCAGCAACCTGTAGAAACTATGGTTAGACTGTATAACAAATTGATGCACAGACAATTTAGCGCTGGTAATAATAAACATGTTGGAAAATCGATATTTTGTCACATAAGTGCTTAGGGAGCTATTCTCTTGAAAGATCGAAGCATATATAAAGCAAGCACAATATGTGTATATCTGATAATAGCACCATGAAATTTGTAGCATCTATTTTACCTGAAATTTTGAAAGGCATTCCTTCAGTTTTACTAATGCACTACTACGATTTTCTCCCCACACCACAAGTTTGGCGATCATGGGATCATAGTGCATGCTAACTTCATCTCCCTGCTCAACCCCCGTCTCAACCCTAACTGTTTTAGGAAATACATTGAAGGTAAATCGCTTGTAGAACAGAACATGAAGTACCAAGGACCAAATACTGTTGCAGGAAACTTTCAGACGCAAGAAGCATTGACTGCCGTTGGTTGATTCATTAAATGGAAATTGAATTTCTTTTGTCCCCAAATAACTAAGATTTCACTCAGTAGAGGATTACGTCTCAATACCTTCAAATGAAGCTGGAACAGGGTGATAATGGTGAAGAATACCAGTAGCTGGTAGAAATCCTTTAGGAACATTTTCAGCATATATGCGGGCTTCAAAAGCATGGCCTGCCATTATGAACTTCAACGTTAAGTACGATTTATTTCATTTGCGGCAAAACTTGAGCCTAAGGTTTGTGAAGAGACATAACCTAGCAATGGCACCTCTGACTGACTAATGGGAAGAGGTTCACATTTGCGACTCGAATCTGCCACTCCACGAGATCTTGGCCAACAATCATCTCAGTTACAGGGTGTTCAACCTTCACGAAAAGGCACATTCTCCACATTTAAAAAAAATATGAACCAGTTATAAAGGAGCACAACATCAGCTGAGGAGATCAATCACCTGAAGACGAGTGTTCATCTCCATGAAATAAAACTCTCCAGAATGTGCATCAACAATGAATTCTACTGTACCAGCATTGTGATAATTGACTGCCTATGATACCAGAGAGCAGCCAATGTTTAGTGATCAAAGCAATGAAATACACTAGAGACGCATCCAAAATTAAAACATTTAGTAAGACTGATATGACATCACATATATGTGAAGGTATATTTAGCTAATATGCATTCAAACTGAGCTTTGTTCCTGGCTTGGGGAAAGTTGATCATATAAGAATGGGAGAAGATTAGAAAAAGAAAACAAAAGTGATGTTCCCTAAAAGGTACTAAATCTATAAATTAGTCCACTGATCATCAATCTTCAAAAGGTGGGATGCAAGAACTACTTTATCTCACATGAACCCATAAAAATTTACATTGAAAAAAGATCGGCATGCAACCATAAGCGGTTGGCAGCATGAAATTAGTTACATAAGCATCACCTTGGCTGCTTCTACAGCTGCTTGACCTATGCGTGAGCGGTAGTTTCTATCAGTATTTGGCTGCAGGTACAGAATACCTGCCACAGTTCAGGTCATAATCACAAGAAAAAACCACAATCGGACGTTGATAGAGCAATATGTGAAAATGAATTACGGCTGGTGCTTCTTCAATTATCTTCTGATGTCTCCTTTGAATACTGCAGTCCCTCTCATTTAAATGTATAACGTTCCCGTGCTTGTCCCCAAATATCTAATAAAAGAGACTAAATTTAGGACTAGGACAATGCCATATGCCAAAATAATACCTCTATTGAGTAGTCCAATTATATGTGCAGTCATAAGTCATTGCTGATTCATAACCCAAATCCGATTTGAGGAACGACCATATTATTGGAATGCAGAGGTTAGATGGAACATAATTCTAATGATTGCCATCCCAGAAAGAAAGATGTCCAGTATATATGTAATACATCGACAACAGAGCTAAAATATATTGATAAACTAAAGTAGATACCTGAACTTCTATATGTCTCGGTTTAGTGATATATTTCTGATATGTTTCGATAAGTTGTGAATTGCGAATACTTTATTGACCCACGAACATGTGTTTTTTAGTCGTTACCATGTGAGATATCTCTGATAGTTTAAGTTTATGAGTTCTAAGAAATATAATAGGAAACTGGATGAATCGAACAATGTTTTTGGTCATTCAACTATCATGTTGCAGTATCGTGGGCCTAACATATCTATGTAATGCTTTTCTACTATAACCTCATGAATCTAGGTTAATTAAAAGAATGACGGGACCCACATGAGAGATTTGAAGTGCTCATTATTGGTTGCTTGGCCAAGGTACACTACACGTCCATCTTGAAGCCAATCATTATATTATTAGGTAAAGCAACAAGTTCAAAGCAAGGAAAAACTCAAGCAAGCTATCACGATCGAAGACTCCTAATAGAAGAAGATAAGCAAGTCTCACATCAACGAACGGCTCAAGCTCCGAGCGCACAGCTCAAGGCAGGAAAATATATTCGACAAGATCCATCAAAGACTGCTAAGTATTTACTTCGATGTTGAAAACGGATTTTAGAGATTACGCGTGATATAGACGGCTTCCTGTCTCCACCTTGAAAGAGAAGAATTAGCTGACAGTTATCGCCTATAAATAGAAAGAGCCACGAAGAACAACGACTACACACAGTTTTTTTTGTTTCAATGGTGTTACTTTGAATCTGTTGTTCCGTCTTATTTTCGTCTTCATCTATGTGCTGTTTTAATTAATCTCGTATTCTGCTGGTTTTCGTTTTAAAGACAGTTTCTTTATTTAGTTAATCTTCAAGGTCCATCATCTTGGTTATTTTGTGATATTCTGTGTTGCCGAGAGTTATAGCAGAGGCTGCTACTGTTATTGTTCCCTTTTATTTTATGTTTTATTTTACATTACAGAGTGAAAACAGAAATCGATTTTGAAAATGAGGTCTGAGATTTTTGTCTGAGAATCATCACTACAGTTTAGCTTCGTATAATGAAAATCTCTTGCTACATCTCATAGTTATTTATCTTATTATTAAATCAGTTTTCTATCGATTGAATTTCAGGTTTTTCATCTATATATTATGGCCTTTTATAGTATAGTGGATCTCAAATCATTAGTTAGCAAGGAAGTTCTTTTACGTCTGTTGCTCATTGACTAAACAATAATTTGAGTACCTGTGCTGCTTTGTGCATGACGAAGATTGACCAACAAACGCAACTCTATTGGTCGCAAGTTTATCACAATCTGTTGTGATAACAATCTGTTGTGATATATCATTAGCATTTATAAGTTTTAATTGTGCATTGGTAATTTTTTTTACGGACTATTATTTCATCATTATTAGTTTCGATATTTTCACGTTCGCTATTGAGCCCAAAACCACAAACAAACCTCCAATAGTATTATTATTATAACTATTAATATTACTATTATTATTATCACTATTATTATCCTTATTATTAATAAGAATAATATTATTACTACTACTATTATTATTATTATCGATCGAGATTGAAGGTAGAAATAAATCAACCATTTTCCCTGTGGAGACGATCCCTACTTTCGCTATACTAATGTTTAGTGAATAAGGTGATTAATTTATTTTTGGCCGTTTTTCGACGCGACCAAATTTTGGCGCCGTTGCCGGGGAAGGTGGTGTCTATTGATTTACTTCTATTTCAATTCGATTTTCTTTGTTCTAGTTTATGCCCCGATCTTCTCGAACAGTATTATTAATATTCGATCCAGAAATCGAGAGGACCGCTAGGGCGAATCGAAAGGCAAAAAGAACAAAAAGGATTCGACTATATCAATATCCAGCACGGAATCCGAACAAGAATTATCTTCAAGCGACATGGAGGAAACCAATCAGCAACTGCCACTCCGTCTTACGTTGAGGGATATGGCTACGCCAGATGTTAATCAACGGCCGCTCTGCATTGAATTTCCTATTCTTCAAACACCTTTCGAATTAAAATCAGGATTAATTCATTACTTCCTACTTTTCATGGTAACGCAGGTGAGGATCCGCACAAGCACTTAAAAGAGTTTCACATGGTTTGCTCGACCATGAAGCCAAATGGGGTCACGGAAGATCAGATAAGTCTTCGCGCATTTCCATTCTCTTGGCGGATCACGCAAAAGACTGGTTATACTACTTACCATCAGGTTCGATTACTACGTGGGCCGAACTTAAAAAACAATTCCTCGCAAAATTTTTCCTGCATCTCGTGCCGCTAACATTCGGAAGGAGATATATGGGATTCGACAAATGATCGGAGAAACTCTGCACGAATACTGGGAAAGATTCAAGCAGTTGTGCGCAAGCTGTCCATATCACCAAATTTCAGAATTGGCGCTCATCCAATATTTCTACGAAGGATTGCTACCCATGGAGAGAAATATGATTGATGCAGCAAGTGGAGGAGCATTGGTCGATAAAACGGCAGACGAGGCACGTCGACTTATCTCAAGCATGGCTACAAATGCACAACAATTTGGAACACGTCAAGACGTAGGCAAACACAGGATGAACGAGGTAAATACTACTTCATTTGAGCAAAAATTAGATTCGCTAACGTCGCTTGTGGAAAAACTTGTGATTGGAAAAACGAGTCAGGTAAAGGCTTGTGGTATATGTACATTTGCTGGACATGCAACAGCAAATTGTCCTTCACTTCAGTTTGATCCTAGCGAACAAGCCAATGCAATTGGAGGGTACACAGGACCATCCCAGAGACGCTATGATCCATACTCGAGTCAATACAATCCCGGATGGCGTGACCACCCAATCTGAGTTACGGAAATCGACCGCCAGGTTTTATGCAGCAAGCACCAGGCCACCAAATCCTCCACAACAAGCCGCACCATCAAAACCAGGTATGTCTTTGGAGGATATTGTTAAGAATTTAGCAACTAGTACTGCCGCTTTTCAACAGGAAACTCGATCAAGCATTAACGAAACACGCTCAAGCATGCACAATTTAGAAAGGCAAGTGTCCCAACTCGCAGCACAAATGAGTCAAATGCAGAACGAGAAAGGAAAACTACGGCGCAAGTTGAGATTACCCCAAGAGAGAATGTGAGTATTATGACTCTTCGAAACGGGAAAGAGATTGGTCAGCCTAATCATGACGAAGTTTCCATAAAATCCCCAGAGAAGATAAGACTAAAGACCATGCAAAGAAGGTAAGTAATGATTCTGTTTCCGATAAACCTAATATTGTTATTTTCTCCACCTTTTCCTGGAAGGCTAGCTAAAGCGAAAAAGGAGGAAGAAGAAAAGAGTATAATGGAGACCTTCAGCAAAGTCGAGATCACATCCCACTATTAGATGCTATCAAGCAAATTCCACGGTACGCAAAATTTTAAAAGAAATGTGTTCGAACAAAAGGAACACAAAGCCGAAGGAAAAATCCTAGTAAGTGACAATGTTTCCGCTGCACTTCAACGAAAACTTCCCCAAAAATGTAAGGACCCAGGTATGTTTGCTATCTCGGTTACTATAGGGACGAGAAAAGTAAATAATGCCATGTTAGATTTAGGAGCTTCTATCAATGTGATGCCGTTATCGTTGTTCAATGAGATGAGTATGGGACCTCTTAAGTGCACTGATATTTGTATTCAATTAGCAAATAGGTCCATTATTTATCCGAAGGATTGATTGAAGATGTATTGTAAAATGTGGTGAGTTTATTTTTCCAGCTGATTTTTACATTGTCGACATGGGTGATGAACATGCGCTAGATTCTGCTGTTATTTTATTGGACGATCATTCATGAAAACTGCTAAAACAAAGATAGACGTTGATTCAGGAACTCTTACTTTTGAGTTTGATGGCGAAAAACTTACTATGAATGTGTTTGATGCTATGAAGTATCCTGATGAACCCGAATCCGTTAGTATGATTGATGCATTTGTTCGAGATGATTTGAGCGTAATTTCACTAACGACACACTCGATTTTGTGATTAAGAGTAGCAAAACAGAAAAAGATTTGCACTTTGAAGTGGACGAAGATATCAGAGGCGCGCTGATGATGTTACATGCACATCCGGAAGTTCGCGATCAATCAGGTAAGAACACTTTTCATTGCCTATTCCTAACGCAAAAATTGTTCCTTCTATAGAACAGCACCTACTTTGGAGTTGAAAGATCTTCCAAAACATCTCAAGTACTGCTATTTGGGAGATGGAGAAACTTTGCCAGTCATTATTGCAAATGACTTGTCCACCACCCAAGAGGAGAAACTAATACGCGTTTTAAAGGAATATAAGAGCGCGATAGGATGGACTCTGGCCGACATCAAAGGGATCAGTCCCTCGATATGCATGCACAGGATCTTACTTGAACCAGATTCTAAGCCGATACGGGAAGCACAGCGTAAACTCAATCCCGCCATGAAAGAGGTAGTTATGAAAGAAATAATTAAATTATTAGATATGGGGATAATATTTCCAATATCAGACAGTCAATGGGTAAGTCCAGTTCATGTTGTTCCTAAGAAATCTGGTTTCTCACTTTTGTGAAAATGATAAAAATGAATTGGTACCATGAGATTACAGACGGGTTGGCGCATGTGCATTGATTTTCGTAAGTTAAATGCGGCTACCCGAAAGGATCATTTTCCGCTACCTTTCATTGATCAAATGCTAGAAAGACTGGCAGGTAAGTCTTTCTTTTGTTTCCTCGATGGATTTTCTGGTTATATCAAATTGTCGTGGCACCCGAGGATCAAGAGAAAACTACTTTCACATGTCCATTTGGTACATTTGCATATCGTCGCATGCCTTTTTGGTTTATGTAATGCTCCTGGTACATTTCAACGATGCATGATGAGCATATTTTCTGATTTAATAGAAACATGCATTGAAATATTCATGGATGATTTTACTGTTTATGGAGACTCGTTTGATCATTGCCTTGGTAATCTAGTAGAAGTACTCAAACGATGCATTGATAAAAATCTTGTGCTTAACTATGAAAATGTCATTTTATGGTCAAAGAAGGAATAGTTCTAGGCCATGTGGTTTCGTCTCGTGGAATTGAGGTAGACAAGGCTAAGGTAGATTTGATATCTAATTTGCCATACCCCACTAATGTTCGAGAAATTCGAAGCTTTCTTGGTCATGCAGGTTTTTACAGGAGATTTATTAAGGATTTCTCAAAAATCGCTCAAACCGATGTCAAGACTACTTCAGAATGACGTACCGTTCAATTTCGGGGACGAATGTAAGGAGGCGTTTAACAAGTTGAAATCGTTACTCACTACCGCACCTATTATTCAACCTCCAAATTGGGAGCTGCCATTCGAGCTTATGTGCGATGCAAGTAATATGCCGTTGGGGCTGTGCTTGGACAAAAAGATGGAAAGAAGAGTCGCGTCATCTACTATGCTTCAAAGACGCTTGACTCGGCACAATGCAACTACACCACAACTGAAAAAGAACTCTTATCTATTGTTTTTGCTTTTGATAAATTTAGGTCTTATTTATTGGGATCTAAAGTTATTGTTTTTCTGACCATGCAGCTCTTAAATATCTGTTGTCGAAAAAGGAGTCTAAACCACGCCTGATTCGTTGGATCCTCTTGCTTCAAGAATTTGATTGGGAAATCAAAGATCGAAAAGGCGTAGACAACTCTGTAGCAGACCATTTGAGCCGTTTGATTCGTGATGAAGAGCCACTACCAATTTCTGAAACATTTCCAGATGAGCAACTATTTCGCCTTCAAGGTAAGGAACATCAAGCCCTGGTTTGCCGATATAGTTAACTACTTGGTAGTGGTGTTTTAACCTTCACATTTGAGCTCGTCAAGGAAAAATAAAATTAAAGCGACTCTAAATATTATATGTGGGATGAGCCATACTTGTGGAAAACAGGTGCAGATCAAATTATTCGTAGATGCATTGCAAATGATGAAATTAATAGTATACTCACTCATTGTCATACATATGCATGTGGGGACACTTTGACCTAAGCGAACAGCTAGAAAAATTTTAGACTGTGGATTTTATTGGGAACTATCTTTAAGGATGCTTATTTGTTTTGCAAGAGCTGTCCCAATTGTCAAAGAACAGGTACGATTTCTTTTAGAGATGAGATGCCACAAAATCCTATTTTAGTTTGTGAAATTTTCGATGTATGGGGAATGGATTTTATGGGACCTTTTCCAAGTTCTTTTGGTTTTCTTTATATTTTGCTTGCCGTTGATTATGTGTCGAAGTGGGTAGAAGCAAAGGCTACCCGAACTAACGATTCTAAAGTTGTTATAGATTTCTTAAATCAAACATCTTTAGTAGGTTTGGAGTTCCCCGTACAATTATAAGCGACCAGGCACGCATTTTTGCAATCGCACGGTGGAAGCACTCATGCGCAAATATGGAGTACATCATCGGCTGGCCACTACTTATCACCCACAATCAATGGACAAGCTGAAGTTTCAAATCGGGAGGTCAAAAATATTTTGGAGAAAACCGTAAACCCAAATCATAAGGATTGGAGCTTGCGATTAGACGATGCACTTTGGGCGTATCGTATCGCACTGCTTTTAAAACTCCAATCGGAATGTCGCCGTATCGCCTAGTTTTCGGTAAGATGTGTCATTTACCTGTTGAAATTGAACATCGTGCTTTTTGGGCAGTGAAACAGTGCAACATGGAGGCCACAAAAGCCGGTGAGGAGCGAAAATTTCAGCTACAGGAACTTGAAGAAATTCGCCTAGAAGCCTATGAGAATGCGAGAATGTACAAGGAACGCACGAAGCAATTTCACGACAAACTCCTGCATAAGAAAGAATTCGTGGTAGGTCAAAGAGTTCTCCTTTACAATTCAAGGCTGAAATTCATGCCAGGTAAGCTCAAATCTCGTTGGATGGGACCATATATTGTTAAAAATATTTTTTCAAACGGCGTTATTGAAATTGAGTGCATATCCACTAACAAGTGTTTTCAAGGTTAATGGTCATAGGCTAAAACCATATTTGGAGAATGCTTTTATGGCTTGCGTGGAAGAGATCAAGTTGTGCCCCCCATTTATGCATGACGTGGAACGGAGACTACGTCTAGCCAAAGACGTTAAAGAAAAGCGCTCATTGGGAGGCAACCCAATATTATCCTATTTTGTTTTGTTATTGCAATATTTCCATTTTATCTATGTTTTCAATGATGATTAAGCAGTTTTCTCTCTCGGCTCGGTATGCTACAAGATCTCACTAGGCTCTGGAACAAATATCTTCTCGCTCGGCATTCTCTACGACCCCATGTTGTCAGGGAAGTTTTATTTTCAACATCACTTTTATTATTTTCTCGCATCTACTCTGAACATATTAATATGAAAATTGGGATGGGAATCTCTAGATTTTAGCTACTATTTTCATTAGAAATCTACATTGAGGACAATGCAGAGTTTAGGTGTGGGGGAGATTTCTATGTTGATGAATACATATCTTGTCTCGAGCAAACCGATGTGCATTAATTAAAACATGAGAGAACAATTAGGAATAACTATTTGGTACTAGGATGATTGTTCATTTTCTTCAGTTGATTTTAAGTCTGAATGCGCAAGAGTCGACACAAAGCCCACTTAAATATGTGAGATTTGAGCCCAAAAATCTAAAAAAAAAGAAAAAAAAAAAAGAGTATTTATCTTTATACTCAGTTTTTTCCTACGAGAGTATCACATATGTTTCGAATATTCTAGAACTTGCTCTATTATACATGTTGATATCATTGCCGGCTTTTTGTGTACAAAAGTGATTAAGGCACTTAAGATTAAGCCATTGGCCTCACATTGACCCTACCTTCAATATTTCCACTTAGTGAGCCAATTTGAGCCTTAAGCCTTATTTTCTTGTTGAATTTAAGCCACTATATTACCCATATATATCCTTTTGGCTTTCTTTTTCAACCCATTGTCGGATTGGATGAGTTATTAATTGCTTAGATTCCCACGATTTCGAGATTGATAATAAATTAATGAGTCCAGATATGTTAGGAGTCTTTTAGTTTTAGCGAAAAAAAAATCATCCGAAAAAAAATACATATATTCAAAAAAAAAAAAGCGAATACGAAAAAAGAAAAAGAAAAAAAAAAGAAAAAAAATACGTATTCGGAAAAAAAAAATTCATAAAAAATATTTGAAGTGCTAGTTAGTTTTGTCGATATTGGGAAGCTTTGAGTTGTCCTGAAAATGAAATCGTAGCATGTTAGTATGATCAGAGTAATTCTCGAATTAGTCGTACGTCATGGTAAAGTCGTGGGATTTAGCGATTAAATAATCATTCGGTTCGATAATTTTTAACCTACTTTCCCAAATTATCCTACCTAATCCCTAGCCCCATTACAACCCAATGAAAGACCTTTTGATTTGTACATTTAAATCGCTATGTGAATACAATGTGATATGCTAGCAAGCTTATGGTAATATCGTTTCATAGTGTTTATTTGAGCGTATACACATATATCCCATAAACACTATGAGTGCATTGAGTGAATCCATGTGAGAGTTGCTGATTTTTGTGGCGTCCAGGCTTTACTGAGATTGTCGAAAATTGATATGATTGTCTAGTGCTAAATGTTAAGAATAATTGCTATCTCTAGGACAAATTAATGTATGTCGGTGAACTACTGATCAGAATGTTTGCATCATCTATCTAGTTAAATGCTTGAGACAAGCATTGCATAAGTGTGGGGGAATTTGATATGTTTCGATAAGTTGTGAATTGCGAATACTTTATGACCCACGAACATGTGTTTTTAGTCGTTACCATGTGAGATATCTCTGATAGTTTAAGTTTATGAGTTTCTAAGAAATATATAGGAAACTGGATGAATCGAACAATGTTTTTTGGTCATTCAACTATCATGTTGCAGTATCGTGGGCCTAACATATCTATGTAATGCTTTTCTACTATAACCTCATGAATCTAGGTTAATTAAAAGAATGACGGGACCCCATGAGAGATTTGAAGTGCTCAATTATTGGTTGCTTGGCCAAGGTACACTACACGTCCATCTTGAAGCCAATCATTATATTATTAGGTAAAAGCAACAAGTTCAAAGCAAGGAAAAACTCAAGCAGCTATCACGATCGAAGACTCCTAATAGAAGAAGATAAGCAAGTCTCACCATCAACGAACGGCTCAAGCTCCGAGCGCACAGCTCAGGCAGGAAAATATATTCGACAAGATCCATCAAAGACTGCTAAGTATTTACTTCGATGTTGAAAACGGATTTTAGAGATTACGCGTGATATAGACGGCTTCCTGTCTCCACCTTGAAAAGAGAAGAATTAGCTGACAGTTATCGCCTATAAATAGAAAGAGCCACGAAGAACAACGACTACACACAGTTTTATTTTGTTTCAATGGTGTTACTTTGAATCTGTTGTTCCGTCTTATTTTCGTCTTCATCTATGTGCTGTTTTAATTAATCTCGTATTCTGCTGGTTTTCGTTTTAAAGACAGTTTCTTTTATTTAGTTAATCTTCAAGGTCCATCATCTTGGTTATTTTGTGATATTCTGTGTTGCCGAGAGTTATAGCAGAGGCTGCTACTGTTATTGTTCCCTTTTATTTTATGTTTTATTTTACATTACAGAGTGAAAACAGAAATCGATTTTGAAAAATGAGGTCTGAGATTTTTGTCTGAGAATCATCACTACAGTTTAGCTTCGTATAATGAAAATCTCTTGCTACATCTCATAGTTATTTTATCTTATTATTAAATCAGTTTTCTATCGATTGATTTTCAGGTTTTTCATCTATATATTATGGCCTTTTATAGTATAGTGGATCTCAAATCATTAGTTAGCAAGGAAGTTCTTTTACGTCTGTTGCTCATTGACTAAACAAATAATTGAGTACCTGTGCTGCTTTGTGCATGACGAAGATTGACCAACAAACGCAACTCTATGGTCGCAAGTTTATCACAATCTGTTGTGATAACAATCTGTTGTGATATATCATTAGCATTTATAAGTTTTAATTGTGCTTGGTAATTTTTTTTACGGACTATTATTTCATCATTATTAGTTTCGATATTTTCACGTTCGCTATTGAGCCCAAAACCCACAAAACAAACCTCCAATAGTATTATTATTATAACTATTAATATTACTATTATTATTATCACTATTATTATCCTTATTATTATAAGAATAATATTATTACTACTACTATTATTATTATTATTATCGATCGAGATTGAAGGTAGAATAAATCAACCATTTTCCCTGTGGAGACGATCCCTACTTTCGCTATACTAATGTTTAGTGAATAAGGTGATTAATTTATTTTTGGCCGTTTTCGACGCGACCAATTTCTCAAGCAGGATCGTGTCTACTCCAAAAGACGCAGCAGCCTCACGCTGTGCACTAATGAATGAATCAGCAAAGTCTTTAGGACTCTCCACAATCCTCATACCCTAGTTAAAACATGCCAGAGTTCAGGGCTTAAAATGCCTCAGTGAATTATACATGTGTTTATCGCCTAAAAATATAGGGGGAAGGAACCGATAGCGGTACGATGACATGGAACAAAAAATATGCATCAATTAATGAAAGCCTTCAGGACTCTCCACAACTTCATCCCCTACTTAAACATGCAAGATATCAGGATGCTTCATATGCCTCAGTGAATTATGCATGTATCTATCCCCTAAAGATGACACCTCAATTCCCAACTATTATCAATGCTCCAGTAAGAGAAGAATCAACACCAAGAGTTATCAAACCTTTCCTCCACCTCCATGAGTTGGCTTGATCAATACTGGATATCCAATTTCCTCTGCTTGTGACTTCATTAAATCAAGATCCTGTTCCTCACCATGATATCCAGGCACAAGAGGCACATTTGCTGCCCCCATTATCCTCTTTGAAGCACTGTGCATAAAGATAGCAGAAAACCATTTTTAAGTGAAATCATTTCTGTATAAGCTTGCTGAGAACAGTAGTCATGAAAAGGGACCTGAGTTGTCACCTTTTATCACCCATCATGCGAATTGCGGATGATGGAGGTCCAATGAATGTAAAACCCTTGTCTTCACAAAGTTGGGCAAAATCAGCACTCTCCGATAAGAAACCATAACCAGGGTGGATAGCCTAAAATTAAGAAAAAAGAAAAAGGAAAGAGATCTCACTCCTGATGGGCATCTAGACGAAATATAGCAGAACGGATTGAGATTATGCGAACCAAAATGTTAAGTCACAATGTTTCCCTATAACTCAATCAAAAGCAATCACGAACTTCTCAGCTCGAAGCACTCACACCTTCAATTCAAACCATTCTCCAAACGCAGAGAACTCAATAAGCCAACCGCAAATTTATTAAGAGAAAAAAAAATCCACCAAACCTGAGCTCCAGTCCTGGAAGCTGCCTCGACGATCGAAGGGGCGCTCAAGTAGCTGAGCCGAGCCGGCGCCGGTCCGATACGTACCGCCTCGTCGGCCGACTTCACGTGGAGGCTGTTGGCGTCGGCATCGCTGTACACCGCGACGGTTCGGATCCCCAACCTCTTCGCTGTTCGGATGATCCTGCACGCGATTTCCCCTCTGTTCGCGATCAGAATCTTCTCGATCACCGATTGTTCGCCGGCGAGGCGACGAAAACAACCTTGCGTAGAAGAAATGACGCTCGGATTTCGCCCCCCGGCGTAGGAGAGATGCTACGAACGACATAGCTCAAGAACACGGTGAATGAGTCGGAGAAGGTAGTGAGACTATGAGCAACACTTTAATGTAAAAATAATATATATATATATATATAATATATATATATATATTATTTTATTCCTAGACCTTATCCTAAAGCTATAATTACACGCGGCGCTGGCGTGGTGAACTAACTTGCTGGTTCTAATTCCTCCATTATTTCGTTTCGTTTCACACTGAAATATTCAGATTGAATTATCGAATGTTACGATTTATTTCGACGTATTTACAGGTTGAAGACGATTATTAGTTACGGTATGGGGTTACAAATTAACTACGTGAGAAAATTAAAATGCATCGTGGGAGACCGTAGAAGATGGTCACATGTCGACTTGAGGGGGACAACACCACAAACCATGTCGTGGGACCATTTTGTCAATATACGAAACTAAGGGGACCGAATTGAAAATTGAACAAAGTGTATCCACGTTGCATCCTGGGTTCAACTCATAAATAAATAAAACACGAGAATTATTGCAGGGAGACGCAGAAAATAAAAAAAAATAGAGTAAGAAAAAAGGGAAAATTCTCAGTACGCCGCGGCCATATTTTCTCGGCAGCTGTCTGAGTGAAGACTGAACACTGCTCGCCGAGCTCATCAGCTCAGTCGCTCGCTTCGTTCGTCGCTTGTATTCTTTAGTACCGAAATTACCCTCAGATTTCCTGCTAATTTTCGCCCGAACCCCATCGATCTGGTCAAAAAAGCGCGAAACGTCGCTGCTCGGGGAAGGTTACGGCAGTAATTATGACGGAACCTAGCGCCGCGACGCCGTCGGAAAATTCTGCGAAGTGCCTTCTCGAAAAGCCACTCGACCAGCTAACTGAGGACGACATTGCTCAGCTCACCCGCGAAGATTGTCGCCGTTACCTCAAAGATAAAGGTAATAATGACATCACAGACAGAAGAGGAAGAAGGAAGATCGAGTTTTTTTGTTTTTTTAATGTTTGTTTTTTGAGCTGTTAAAAAAAGGTGTCTTTTTTGTTTGACTTTCAATTTGGAGCTAGTTCTGATTTTAGTTCACTCGAGTGATGTAAGACATGTGACAAAAATTATATAGCTGAAACTCTTTACTGTGTGTTCTACTTGGATTAGTAAGACGAACAAATTCATGAACAAATGATTGACATTTGGCTTGATTTGATTTTAGGAATGAGGAGGCCATCGTGGAACAAATCGCAGGCGATTCAGCAAGTGATAATGCTGAAGTCGCTGCTCGAAACAACGCCGGATGGTGAAGTTGGTCCAAGAAAGAGGCTTAGGATTATGCACCAAAATCATAGCTGCAGCGATGCTAACGCTGTCATGCGAAATGTGTGTTTGAGCTGCTTCTTGAATTGAAGATATGTGTTTGTTGTGCTTGTGTGTAGCGTTTGCTGTTTAAAACAAGTATTGGGTTTTAGTTAACAGATTGATTAAATGTAGGTTCCCAAAACTATGAGAGGTGATGGTGAAGCTCGTGTGACATCAGAGGAATTTGACGGCTTTTTCTGGAAAAATTTTGGAGGAACAAAATGTTGACAGCGAACCTTGTGCTCAAAGGTTGATCTCTTGTGGATGCTTTATTATCCTTTCCTTTCGTTCTTTCGATTTTGATGGTTTAATTTTTGTACTTCAAGAACGAAACCGTGCCTCCAAAAGTTGAAGAAGGACAAATGACGATCTTTTATTGTGGCAAAGTGAACGTATATGATGATATGCCACCAGAGAAGGTAGGGAAGGTTCTATTTTCATCTTTGTCTTAAAAAAATTCTCTCTTCTGTTCGTGTGGATATTTTTCTATTGTAGATCTTCAGTGTAAAATATATAATTTGTTCCCAGGCACAAGCCATTATGCACATTGCTGCAAGCCCACTACAATTTCCACTTGAACAGATGGTTGATGATGATGCAAGAATCTCGCGGCCTTTGCCTTGCCTGAATTCTGCGAGTTCTAAAACATGCCTAGATTCTCCAGCTGTCTTCTCACCTACTCTTCAAACAGGTGATTGAAAAAACTGATTATATTTTCCATCTTTAACAGTTAGCTTTAAAAGACTTGTGCGATGATATTTTGCCAAGCTGTGAATACCAGACTTGGGAATTGGAAAAAGATGCCTTGGAAACCTCCATCTTTCTAGACAAACGACTATATTTTTTTTATCTGAATTTATCTTGTAACATTGTTAGCAGTTGTTGAAGGTTCATCAACCAGAAAAGCCTCGGTCCAAAGATATCTAGAGAAGAAAAAGGACAGGTAGGTAACTTAGCAACATTTTGCATGCCTTCTATCTATGTTAGCTGGAGAAGAAGCAAAAAAATGCTTCGGTCCTTGTTTCTTTCCTCATATCTACGTTAGGTGAAGGTTAAAGTGCAGGACAAAGGTAGCAATGGGATCATGTTCAACTTGGAGTTTTACTACAATCATCCAGCTATTAATCGCATGTCAAGTCGAACAGATATAAGACCACCTGGTACCCTTACAAGGTGCAGTTCAGCAGACAATCATTCGGGTCAAGAATCATTATCCTTCTACTGGGCTTAGTGATAAAGGTGAGATCTTTATCTTAACTTTCCTGAAGTTCCTTAATTTTTCTTTGCTTTTGCCAAGTATGGCTTGAATCATCCTTTGGGTTCGGCTGGAATAATAAAAATTCTTAAACGTTAGTTGCTTTAACATTTTTTTTTTCTGAAAGATGCTTAACATTGTTAGATACCCATAATTCTCTGACCCAATATAATCCAATGGCTTGTTTATTACCCTTTTCAGGTGTATAAGTGGTCTAAAGATCGAGCTGTTCTTGCCGTATCTATGTATGTATATATATTAATCGGTACACCATGAATGTGAGAAGCTGAGTTCTGGACATGTGGATGATGATTCACTAACGGACAGAGATGCATTCATCCCCTTTCTTCCTTAAATCTAAGAACGAGTTGTTTGCTAGGATAAGTTTTCCCTTGATGTACGTTCTCTATGCAACCTGTTTGTATGTGAATCGAAGAGTAGTAAAACCTAGGCTTCGTCTTCGCTGTTGTTCTTAAGAAATTAGATGCCTTTCGAATATCCGAAATCACAATGGCTGAAAGGTTTGTGCTGCATATCTCTTGCTTTCAAATATATTAACCGAGGCGAGCGAAAAATATTTAAGCTTAGGACAAAGCTGTCGACGATTCCATTTGAAGGCGGAAAACTATTCCAAGTATACAATACATACACTAGAAATAACAATGAACCTGAACCTAAGAACAATAATAATTCCATAATTTTACTGCTGTCTTAAAGCAAGCAAGCAAGCCTCCCTTGATTTAAGGTTCTTGGGTGGAACTGTAGACACGGTTATGGAGCTGTAACATCTCTTGGTGGTTAGGGTCGACCGATAGGGCGGCTCTGCAATCTCTTAAGGCTCCAACCACATCACCTACGTGCTCGTGAAAAGCTGCTCGAAGGTGAAGAAGGTGAAGATCTGCTTTGAAAGCAATTGCCCTCGACAGTTCTTCGATCGCTTCTTTCTCCTTGTAGTTGTCCATCAACACTAGAGTGACAAGAAGAAGCTTATATTCTCAGAAAATTGTCTCAAGAAAATAAATAAAATCATCGCGGTGTAGTGATGAGTGAGAGCTAACTAACCGGCGGCTCGGTATCTGTAAGGATAGACCGAAGGGGGTCCAATCGAGTGACCATTTCGAGGTCAGCCTTTGTGAGCTCGCGCTCGCAGTACTCTGACCTCTTCTCATAAGCAGAGGCGTTGTTTTTCGCCTTCTCGATCAGTTTCGTCATCTCAGCGTAAGCAGCTTTGGTGTCGTTCCTAAGGTAGTAGACTCGGGCGAGCCCTTGGTGGGCCCGAGTGTGTCTGATTTTAAGGGCGTTGATGTAGCAATCAGCTGCAGCGTCTAGTTTTCCACAGTCGACGTACACACTTCCCAGATTGTTCAGAGCCTAAAGAAACGAGCAAATTGAGACGATGGGAGAAAAAAATCAAATCTTTGGCATTTGTGAGGATGATGTAAGACTCTTACTTGACCCTTTCGAAGCCTATCAGAAGGGCACTTTAGAGCTTCTTCGAGGAGAGACACGACGGTGGACGAACACGACGGGTCTTGACTAGAGTCTGCTAAAGCGTAGGCTTTCAAGAAAAAGGCTTCGAATGATCTTTGAAGAGTTATAGCCTCCTCTGCTTTTCTTAGCCCTTCTTCGCAATGGCCCGTGTCGTACAAGATCCATCCCTCGTAAACCAACCTTTCAGCTTCATTAACAGAGTGTTTACGGGCCAACTGCAAACTCCTCATCGCTGCTTCGGGGCAATTGAGTCTAAAATATCACATTGCTTGAGAAATTCAGACAAGGTCCAAGAAACTGAGATACACGAGGGCATAAAGATGGCGGGAAATGTTATTACCTGAGGAGAAGCAAAGATTGTCTGAAATAGAGAACGCCTTTGGGGGCATCAGATTCGAGCATCTGATAGATCACAGACAATGAGCCCACGTCATCGACTAAGGACCAACGATCGTAAAGCTGCAGCCAACAATCAGCTGTGGACCAATTCTCGACGTGCCCACGAACAAGCTCACGTAGTTGCAAGGCAGAGGCTTTCCCTTCGAACATCCTATAATCCTGGACACAGCGTAAGGATCGCTGGATATCAGCTATGGCAGATGGTAATCCTCGAGCTCGATATAGAAGCAGAAACGCAGCTCCAAGCACTCTAATGCGAGATTGAATCTGATAACTCGGTTGATCTCTTCAAGCGCTGATTGAGCCTCTTGCTTCCTCATCAACGAAGAAGCTCGGTACATGTAAGGTAAGTTAGAGTTGGGTCTAACTCGGTGGCCTTTCTGAGATCTTCCTCCTTATTATCCCCTTCGGAGTATAACGATCTCTCTTGATACATCCATCCAGGGTTGGATTTGTGTAAGAAGATATCACGGAACTAATCTTTTCGTAAGACCACTTCGTATCGCCTTTGATGTGGCTCAATCTTGCTAGTCCAACGACTGAGTAAACGTGCCCTTCGCTTAAAGCAGCCTCGAACAGCTTTTCCGATTCATCGTATTCCTTTCTTAAGAATCTAACGCAAGCCAACTGATGGAGGACAACCATCTTCTGCTGAGTGGTTTTAGCACAGTCTAGTAACTGCTGTAAGAAAAGGACAGATCTGTCCGAAGTAGGATCAGAATCCATGGAAACTTCGACCAACAGAGAGTAGAGGGAATAAGAAGCTGACCCAACCATTATTGAGCGTTGCTTCTCATCAAGACTACTCAAAAGGGCAACTATTTGTTCGTCATTTAACGAATGAGGAAGCTCGTGTAGAAAAGTCTGCAGACAAGAAGCTGCTAGAACAGGGGAATTTTGTTCGAGCGCGAATTCCATTAGCTCAATAGCGTCTCTCGTCGAGGAGACCAAAGTGGCGAGTTTCTTATCGCAGACATCCTTAAGCTGTTCGCAGCAGAATCTGTGGCAAATACACTTATTTCTAACAAGAGACTCTGAGGCACGTCATGACCCAGGATTCCAGTTTCACTAAAATCCCTTACCACTCTCATCGCAGAGGGCGAAATATTGTTTTCAGAAAAATCAATTTCTTCCCTCAGCGATTCGGCAAAAGAACCGCAAACCATGGCACTGAATGGAGCTGATAGCCGAGCGATTTTGTGTCTGCAGCATATGATTTTCTCATCCCCAATTCGAAACGAAACGCTGCTGCTAAAATAGTGGGTGCTGTTCTTCACCAACAAGGGAAAGGTCTGAGCTTTAATATCGGGAAACTCAGAGGCAACATCAATGGCCCCAAACTCTTTAGTGCATTTGCCACACGAAGATAACAAGTCAGAGATGATTGCTTCGCCTTTCTTCTCGTATTTCAACCAGGCACCGAATATGAGCTTCTCATAGACAGAGCTTGCCTTAATCCAAGCCGAGCGAAGGCTCCTTCTCATCAGTTTTCCCTCGCCGAGGCCTTTGAAGACTTGATACTGCAGTAGGTAAAGATTCGATCTTTCTGATGCGGGGCATGACTCGAGTTCTTCGTGAATCGAGCTAAAACGTCGACATAGTTTACTGGTTTGTAGCACGGAAGAATTTTCGGGTCGGGCACCTTGGTAAAGGATTCTCTGCAAGGAAATAAAGAAGAAATAATCGGTTATCGAGTGATTTACCAAATGAGGCTATCTCAAAATCAATAGATTGCCTTAATTGACGAAATGAGTGTCTCTTTCGACGACTTACAAGGAAGAGGGAGAGTTCTGTGAGAGCTTTGATAGCTTTCCTCTCTCAACTTGGAGCCATGACTGAGGATTAAGAGCATTCAGCTGAGGTTGTTTACATGAAGAATCTGAAGAAGAAAAGAATGTCCTCATGGGACGGAAAAGATTGAGTATCTCCCAGATCTCCACAGTTGTAAGGCTTCGATTGGTTCGATTTTCCCTTCAAATCCCTACAAACAAACAAAAATGAACTAAGATACTCTTCATCAGATTCAAACAAACACCACTTCGATTCAGTCCAGGAGCTCGCTCGTCAAGAACTAAAAGTCGCGACTAATTAGTTCCAATACAAAAAATAAATGAACAATCTTTTTCTTACAGCTGAGAACTACGAAAATCTCGAAACATCTATCTTAACAGGGATGAAAAGGAGCAGCAAAGATAAATAAATGGCAAAAGCCCAGCTACAGCAACCTAAAATCTCCACCGAAAACTCAAACCAAAACCACAATCAAGCCAACAAATCTCGTACAAACAAGAAAGGTAAACAACCCCACTTCAAAAGTAAATACCGTAAGCAAAACGAAGGCCCTTTTCTTGTTTTTTTTCAAATTCAAAGAACCAATCTTTTGGCAACCTAGAACCGCGTAAGCTGCTGTGAAGCAGTGTGTGGATGGATCGAGGTGATGGGGAAAAATAGCTAATTTTTCGTTTATCCTCCTTCCTCTATTGCTGTAATAAAAAAGTAAAGTTTTTTTTTTTTTTTCCTTTCCTCGTTTTCCTCATATGATGATTTTAATTTTTATTTTTCTTTTCAACTATTTATTGTTTGTTAAAGCAAGAAACATACGTCCACTTATATTGTATCCGTTGGACCCAAAGGCTGCCGCTTGATTTATATATTGGTGGTAGGGTAAATAGATCTTTTCAAATAATAAAAACAAAAAAAAAAATTAAATACAACTACTTGGTAAAATCAAATTATTGAGAACGATTATTTCGAAATACATAGGACCCACCAGTAGGATTTGGTTTGTCAAAACAAACATGAAGCACATTAAATTATAGAATTCGGTGGTACTTAACTATTTAAATTAATCGAAAATTATATTTGCGTAGTTGGCATTTGGTAAGAACTGCTATCAAATCTAGCTGGAGATTCTGATCTAGTTCAATGGAGCCAACCTTTCATCAATATAAAATACGAAGGTGAAAACTTGTCTTACGTTCTTTATACTTGCGTTTATATTTAAGTATATGGACATTTAAAATAATTAGACGAGGAACAAACATAATTAACAAAGAAAGAAGACGTGAAAGAGAATACATGCATATAAGGTCATGATTTGTTGCCTTTATGAAAGTAGGAGCGATTAATTCCAATCTTTATTCAACTAATTCAAAAAAAACTTACTATTTAAGTTGGGAAAAAAAGGAAAAAAAAATCCTGGACTAATTATAATTGCTTTCAATTACTTTCATACCCAAGTATTGCTCAAGCACATTCTTCAAAGCCTGTAGTAAATGACGAAAAAGGCCCTATTATAAGAATATCCCACTTCAACAACGTAAAGAATGCATTCACTATAACAATATATAGCATAGAAACCAAGAAGCAAGTTCTTCCTTGAAATTGAAACTGAGAAATGGAATGGGAAGAGATAAAACACTTCCCAGTCTCTCCTCTAAGCTTTCAGTTAAAAACAGTTTTAACATTACGAAAAATGACCAAAATGTTGTATCGATAGCATGAAGAAATTACAGATACAGATCACCATCGAAAGCATCGTGAAGAAGAGAATAGAACGGTATAAAAGATAGGTAAGAAAATATGATATACCTGAAACGCAAATGATTCTTTTCCGTTGAGAAAAGCATCCATGGCGGATGACTGATTTTCAAACACGTCGTAAATTTTTTGATAGAATTGACTCCTGTGACGAATATATATAGGCCAAATTAGATTCTTGTCATTAATCAGCATAGAAGAAAATAATCAAGTACGTACCGATCATCTTCAGCGAATATCTTATCTAACTGTTCGAATTTCCTGGTTAGAACTTCTACACCAACTGGGGAGAGTGCATGCAATACAAGAGCCTCCAATGTCCTAGGAAAATTGTGCTAAAAAAGGTCCATGGTTAGCTAACTGAGAGAGAAAAGCACTAATGTTCAATCACTTTCATAATTCCGTGTGAACTCACTGCCATAGACATAAAGACGTCGCGAAAGGTATGTAGCTCGAGAGTCCAAATCATATGAGCAATAGGATCTTCTTCCAAATTATATAAAGTTGATAGAATAGATTTATCGCCTTCATCTTTCTCCCCAATGACCGAGGACTGCTGATCTGGCATGTCGCCAGCTGGACGGTCCCTTCCGACACGGTCGTGGATCAATGAAACGAGCTGATAAAGAGAATGGAGTGCATGAGGTTCCAATTCACGTATTACAAACTTCTGAGCATCATCATCTGAGTTCAATAAACCAATGATAATAAGTAAGGAACTTGTCTTCAAGTAATCTTAACAATATAGGTTTGGTAATAGAAATGCAACAATAAAATACAGAGACCTTTGGTATTTTTTAACACGCCACTGTTAATTATCTGTTCTTTATCGACATTTGTGGAAGGCATAGAAAGCATCTGATCCTGTCCTGATTGCATGTGGAAAGTAAACTTAACAAAAATGTGAAGCAAAACAGCTTTATCATAAAACAACATTAATTTCAGTACGGTCATACAAATTAGATGGGGTCGTTCTGTTGGAATCTCACTTACCATTTCTTTGTCCGTCAACCTGGATAGTTGAAATGGTAAGCAAATGACTGACAGAAGGTAAAACATAATTTAAGAATCATGAAACATAAAGCACCTTTTCAATAGTCTCCTAAGATAATATGCATCCATATGTTCTAACATACGAGACATCGTGTCTGAAGGCCACCAGAAATTGATAGCAATGGTTAAATTATCACTGTCCACTTGGTGGAACCTAAAATAAGAGATAAACGATGAGCTATAAAGAGTTTCTAAAAATGATAACAGAAAAAAAATTCTTTCATAAGAACTTTATATGCGTTAGAATCAACAGCAATATGGTCTTGTGCTACGCGGATAACGTACACCATCAAACAAGGAAATCAAAGTTTCTTAGAAGAAGATTATAATTAAGATTTCAACATAACATGTCAACAGGGAAGCAACATTACCACCCTTCAGGAATGAAAAGCATCTCACTCCTGCATGAAGGATAACCTTTTGTGAGTACTTGTCCATTGACTTTGCTCTTGGATAGAGACTAGTGTCGGGGTTTTCTAAAGCAACAGCACTGGCATAATGAGAATGCAACGGTCAGAGGAAATAAAATCTGATAATAGAAGTAGGGAATGGTAAAATGAATCCACGGTAGATGATAGTCAAATGAGAAAGTGTTACCTGTGATTTGAGGCTTCACCATACAAGGGCAGTGGATATAACAATGGACATGCAGAGGGTGGCCACAAATGACTGATGAAAGATCATTTTTCCAGAAATGCATCATACATTCACATGAAAGAAGTCGGAAACAAAGTATAAAGCAAACAAATTCAAAGTGGAAATTTTCATCATAATCTTCTTAATGTATGCAAGAAGGCATTAGGACAGTGGACATTGCTTTAGGGCAGACCTTGATGCTTAAATTTGAACATATTATTGCATACTCTAAAAAAATATCAAACACTATTTCTTGTTGGTGTAATCAGTTCCAACAACGTGTATTGCAACAAATTTATTGATTGAAAAAAATTCATCTCCATAACAAGATACCAGCACTTACCTTGTTTACATCCGGAAATGATGCATAAAAGATTGTGGTGCGGATCATAGTGAGTAGTTGATCTGCTTTTAGCATTATTCATCCACAGATTCACAGAAGCTAACACTTTGCCCTCAAGAAAAGCAGGCTGACCAAGTAAGCACACATTTCAGGATCCAGTTTATAATTATAACAGCCATGCATGAGATTCATAAATAGAGAGTACTATTGCAATAAAAGGAGCACGGAAATGCACAATAAGATTACATGCCATTTCAACATCTTCTCTCAAGGATTCAAGCTGAACTTTTTCCTCGTTTGCAGGATTCATAATTGGTACCTGAGTCATGAAAATTGCTTTTAAAAAAAACTGTAATATTAGATAAACAACAGACTTGAAAAGAGGATCCAGAGGCAGAATCATAGACCTTGTGCCAAATATATTTGCTCGGGTGCTTCTCCTCCGATTATGGAATTGTCTTCTCGAGTATCAGAGACTGGTTGCTTATGATTCCTTGATTTTGAAATGGAGGATTTTGCATTATCCTCTAATTCAAGAAAATTTTTGCAATACCCTATAAACGTTTTAATGGCAATAGCACCTAGCAGTAGTGAATAGGATGTGATATTAATTACAACATTCAGATGATATGAACAAATATATTCATAAACGTACAATAACATATTCAAATAACAGAGCAAATGTTCACCCGTTCATGTCTTCTTATATCCCCATTAAACACAGGAGCAGATCTGGACACCATAGCCTCCACTGCTGATGAGCCTGCCCATTCCTATTAAGGGCAGAATGCATTTCAGAAAGACGATAGGAACTAATCGAACTCTGTAGACAATAACACTTGTCCTAAACACTTTCGTAAACATCTAACAGCAAAAACTGTACAATTTAACACAGAATTCAAGGATAATCAACTCGGTGAAGGAATTACGGTCTCAAAAGCAAAAGCACAGAGCATGAACAATGACCTCGTAACATGCTTATCGCATCAAACGAAATCACCGGAAAAAAAAAAAACAACGAAAACTTCTTCATTCAAGGGTCACAAGAAAACAACAAGAAACTATCCAGGCACAGATAATTAATCACCACTTCGCATACAAACGTAAAATCATTAATTCAGTCTCGCCTGTAGATATTCGAGACCTCCACTCGAGACGTTCCACTTAGAAAACGCCTTCCAATTCTTCACGCAACCAGTAAAAACCTATCAAACGCAGTTAAAAAAAAAAAAAAGAAATATCAAACTCTAACAATCCGCGCTTAATGTTCCTGCACCATTCAGCGATTCAGAAAAACGTAAACAATTGATGAAGAAACAATCACCGCAGGAACATTTCCAGATTCAATCTGAGTAGCAAATTCCTCGGCCGTTGGAGTCTCGTCGAATCTGCGAATTCGCAGGGACTCTTCCATTTTTCTTTACAAAAAAAATAACCTGTTCTCTCCTAGACTCGGCCTTCGCTTCCACGCTCAGCTCAATGGACTATGTACTTGCTGTGTGTGTCTCTCTTCCAACTCTTGGATTATTATTTTTCGCAAATATATAATTAATATATTAAAA
>JAPQWV010003458.1:0-41189 GCA_027422505.1 Craterostigma plantagineum
ACCTCTAACTCTCTCCCCTCTATACTAACAGGACAATTTTCTACCACTAAATTCGTTCGAGTTGGATCTCCATGTGGTAGAGACACTACGAAATTACATAAGGATCGGGTGGGATAGATTCCCGCCCTAGTCACAAAATTGACCGGCACAAACGAAAGTGTGGCTCCAGAATCGATCAGAATTGAAGGCGGTACGTGAAAGATATTCAACGTACCAGTCACCACAGCTGGGTTCGCCTCCGCCTCCTCGTTTGTCAGCGTGAAAACACGTGCAGGCACAGGTGGGGGTCGAATCAGGCTCTGCTGTTGATTCTGTGGTAGCGGCTGAGCTCTCCTACAATTCCGTGCAACATGTCCTGTCCCACCGCACCGGAAGCACTGCAGAATCTGTAGTGGTCGTGGTCCATAGCAGATGCCAAAATGATTCCGCCCGCATAGCTTGCATTGGGGCGCTGACACCGGTGGTCGATTGGGGACGTTGGTCGGTCCCTGGCTAAAGTTCGGGCGCCACATCTGCTGACCCGGTCGATTTCCTTTATTCTTCGGGCCCTTGCCGAAAAATGGACGCTTCTGACTTCTTCCGCCTTGCTGGCTCTCTCTCTTCCTGTTTGCTTCCTGAGCCTCCTTCACTACTCCTTCCGCCTGTTCGGCTATCAGCGCACGCTCTGTTGCTTGGCGAAATTCCAACTGACGCACACCCGCCACACTAAGATCTCGATAGAATTTGGGTTTCAGTCCCCGAAGGAATCTCATAACATTCAACGTATTTGTTGCCACGAGATGAGGAGCAAAACGTGATAATTCCTCGAATCTGCGGATATATTCCGCAACTGGCATGCGTCCGTGCTTCAGGTTCATAAATTCGTACATTCGCTGCTCCTGGTCGTGAGCAGTGAAATACTTATCATAAAAAAGTTCCCTGAAGCGTTCCCATGTCATGGTAGCAGGGTCTTCTAACACCTTTACGGTGTTCCACCAAAAACGTGCGCTTCCCTGAAGCAAGGAAACGGCACACAACACCTTCTCATTATTCGGCACACGACTATAGATGAAGAGATCTTTGGTGCCGATCCAATCCTCGGCCACTGCAGGGTTAGCGGCCTCGGCAAACGTAGGAGGATTTAGCTTACGGAATCTCTCCCTAATGATTTCCACTCGATCAGGTTGTGGGGAGGAACGGTGCTCAGATGAGCTCCGATGATTGATCAGAACATTGATTTGGTCTGACTGTCGTTGGATTAGTTCAGTCAGACGATGGATGGTGTCACGCTCTCGAGTCGGGGACTCAGGTTCGTCCCGCCGACTAGTTTCTCCTACGAACATGCGTCTCGGTCTACCCCTCGACATTTCCAACTACTATACAACACACAAATGATCACATAAGAACACATAATCATATTAGCGCATAATATTTACAGGCAAGGCTGGTTCTCCTGGCTTCTGAGCGGCAGTACATGGACAGTCTTCAGAATCTAAAGCCTAACGCTCTGATACCACCTGAGGCGACCCTACTTCCTAATTAGGTTAATTGGCGGATTTCCACAACGAAAGTCGCGGAGGACCCGATTTTTTTTCGAAAACTATTAAGGATAAATAATATACATATATGTACTAAGTCGGGTCTACAAAAATACATCGATATAATACATCGGGCCGAAGTCCCAAAAATCTAAACCCGACTATCCTACGCCTCTCCACAGGTCGCGTCCCATGTACCGCTCCGCCCTCAAAAGCCCGTGGAGTCACCGCCGCCAGCCAGCCTACAGCTCACCCGGACACGCATCGGTGTCGGGCTCAGTCTTACCTACAAAAATAATACCCTGAGCAAAATTGCCCAGTAGGTGGTAGTAAAACATGAAATGTGTGCGTGCACTCAACCCAATCCCAAAACCTCACATCATAATAATGCACGCTCGAATCAATCTCACATCTCATCACATAACAGGGCCCTAGGCTAGACTCAGCACCTACGCGCGCAATGGCAAAGTACAAACCATGCGGTAGCCCACGCCGGCCGTGTCGGGTCGCTCCTTCCGCACTAAATCTCAACCCGACGGTTTTCCCCGAGTAGTATACCACTAATCCGGGTAGACAGGTATCTCACATCTGCCAGCCGTCCCTGAGCCAAATATATATCCGGTGGCATACACCTCGGGTGGCTCAATCCCGAGTAGATGGGTGTCGCAAACCCCCTCTCCCACCAGGTGCTACGCGAGTCTAACCCTGACGACCAATAACGGTCACTCTACCCAACTCAACCGAAACCGTAAGGCGTCTCCATATAAATACGGTATATCAATCTCTCCCGTGCATGTCGTGAAAATGCACACATAATTAATCAATATGAAACACATACACCGAAATTACAAAATCGTATAGCAATAAAACTAGGCCGAATGTTTTAAAATCCAAAAATAATATTTATAATTTAAAATATGGGTTGACCCGAAAATATAAGTTACAGTACAAAACTATTTTATTTTACAATTGAATTGGGCTGAAAATAATTTTATTTAAAATAATTGGGCCTGAAATAGGGCAAAAGCCCAAAACAAAATCCGCTGGTCAACTCTGGTCAAAGCCCAAATCGAAATCGCCCGATTCTACGTTTAAACTTCTGGTCAACCCGCGTAAGTACAGGTCAACGTTCGATTTTGCAAAGCTTTCGGCGGTTTCACGAATCGCCCGATTTGACGCTCGGAGCCCGATTAAATCTCGCGAATCGCCCGATTTCTTTCACAGGAATCACCCCGCGATTTAAAATCGGCCCGCGAAACACAAAGTTGGCCCGCGACTTCTCTCCCAACTCGTAAATCGCTTCAGCCCGCGAAGCCCGAATCCTGGCCCGCGAAACCTGTTTTTACACACTGCGGAAAATCCATTTTGGCCCGCGAATTACTTCCGCGACCCGAAACTCCAATCGGCCGATTTTCCTATCTCTTAAAAATCATTTTCGCCCGATTTGCAAATTAAACACAGGCCCAATCGCCCGATTCTTCAACCTTATTATAAAAACCCTAACTGTTTATCAAAGTTCCTTCACATAAACACATTCCAGATCAACATAAACACCTAGCAAATCATCGAACTCATAGATTGAGCTCAAACACAAATCAAAACACGTCAAGAACATGTTTGCAAATTCCCAAAAATCATAAAGTAAATCTTTTTGAATTCGAATGACCTTTCAATCGAATTCTAAATATTTTTAGGAATTTAATACGGGTTGTAGGGGTTAAAAACCACCTACCTCCTTAAGCTTATTTGAGTTTATTCTACGTTGAATCTGCTCACGTCGGCCAAAATTTGCTTCTCTTTTGTTTCTTCTTGCTTCGGCTCCTTAATTCATCAAATTATGTAACACGTTAAAGGCCTAAGTTAACAGGAGTATTACATGTCAGATGAAAATCTTACCACCTTAGCTTAGTTCGAGCAACTTCCCAAGTTGAGAGATCGAATAGAGTTTGCCCAAGCTCTCCCTGTTTCTTCACTCTCGTTTCTCCTTTGTGCCTAGGTAATGTTTCTTATTGTCCTTAGCTCGTTTGTGATTGGCTATAGAGGGTGGTGTATCCCTTAATCCAAAGTATGTGCCTTTTCATGTCAACGTGTTTTCCCCTATTCATTAAGCAATCTCATCCCTATCATAAGTCACTTGGGCCTTTATTAAGTTCATTTGGGCTATTTCCTTTATTAGTTCATCCCTCCAAGTTGGAGCTTCACCAACTCATTTGGGTACTATTATTATTTAAGCTATTTTATTTACTTGGAGTTCTTATTATTCTTGGCCCATAAGATTCTATTCATCTCTCGGCCCAATTAATATTTTCGGCTCACTTCCGAAAATTGGTTTTCGTTCGAAATTGACTTTCATTAATTTCGAGCATTACAAAAATAATTATGCACTAATCCCGTATTAATTTTACGGGTATTACAGACACCAGGCCCGAAAGGCCTGGTCCTGTCCATCCTAAGGCCAAATTACATAGGGCTAGGCCCGACCCATGTAAAAGCCCAAATTCAATTTTGGCTCGGAAATGTGTTAAATTTGTCGTGATGCATGTTATTTGAATAGTGTGGTGATTTATTGGGGATTAGGTTCTGTGTTTGCCGGGTGATGTGTTATGGGTGACAAGGTCCCCCCGGGTTGTACTTTACAGTATTTATTACATAAGATGGGCGGTTTTATTAGGGATAGATTCCTCGTCATAGGTTATTATAGTTTCATTATGACGGTCGTACGAAAGTCGATCGAGAGGAACCCGAACAAACGAGCTGGTAGCCTCCATTCGAGCAAAGCCCGAAGATTCATAGTTTTGTTGTTTTGTACATTTACTTTAATAGGTTGAAACTAGAAATATCCCTGATCTTTCACATTTACATTAATAGGTTGAAACTAGGTTTACTATTAAAGTCGATTATGTGCGTGTTGGTTTCGAACGTGATATGTGCATAATGTGCTCGTGTTAAAACTGTGAGGATTCTCCCGAGGTTAGACCTTTAATATCAAGTGAGTAAAGGGGTTAGGCTCATGTCTTTTACCGAGTTACGGCGCCAAAACCCTTGCCTTTGCGTGAACAAGTTTGGATGCAATTATGAGTTGCCGCTCACCGACCACTCTTCACCCTCTAACAAAGAGTTATCCTACGGGGGATGAAGTTCACGGAAAAGTGGAAGGTGAGCAGGGCATTGATAGGTTGCACTTGGACAGTCATTCCCTATATGTTCCGAGTTACGGCCGAGGGACCCTGACTGAGACGAAGACGTTGAATCTTATGTGGGACAGAAACGTGTGGGACACAACCTCGGCTAACCAAACGAGTCAATAAGCTGTTAAGTTGAGGTTAGTTTGTTTTAGCGCGGGGAACTCAGCGCCGCTATGAAACCACTCAATCAAGGTTTCCAAAATACCTAACGGGAGAAAGGGTTTCGAGAAAAATAGTGGGAGTCAGACGAAAATTTAAAGTCCTAATTTAGTCTGATTGAACATTACAAATCCCAACTATCTGTTTATTTTCTACAGTTTTATTTTCTTCTATATTCGTTACGATGACAAACCCATTAATTTCACTCTTAGAGAAATATTGTTTGGTGCGACCGAACTACGTAGACTGGCTCAGAAATTTGAGGATCGTCCTCAAATCAGAAAAATTGGAATATGTCTTGGACATTCAGGAGCCAGAGTCGCCCAAAGCTGAACCCACTGATGAGGAGACTGTACTCGACGATAAGTGGGTCAAAGATTCAGCGAAGGTGCACGCCTACATGCTTGCTGCGACTTCTAGGTCCAAGGGTCGAAGGAGAAGTTGAACAAGATAGGTGTGGCTAAGGGTAGATTCGCCAAGAACGCAAAGACCAAGAAGGTCGACAGGTCGTGCGCAAAGCCCACGGATAAGTGCCTCCATTGCCAACAGCTGGGCCATTGGAATCGTGACTGTCCGAAGCTGGAGGCGTTCGATGCCGCAGGTAAACAATTAGTTTTTGAAGCTAATTGTTCTGTGTATTCTACTTCGTGGATACTTGACTGAGGACCCACATTTGTGTTTTGAACCAAGGTCTAGAACGAAGTAGGAAGCTTTGGGCTGGCGAGGTCTCGATCAACGTAGGTAGTGGACATAGTGTACCAGCTACACACGTGGGATCGAAGACCTTAGTCTTATCGTCATTACATTGTTTAGTTTCTGACGTTTTGGTTTTGCCCAAGGGGCTTAAAAACATTATTTCGGTTCCTGTTTTGAACAGACTGGATTATGAGTTTCGATTCTTAAATAATGTTAGCCATATTTATTTTAGAAATAAAAATATTGGAAGTGCAACATTAATAAATGGTTTATATTACGTCAACATAAAAGACAAGGTAAAAACTGTAAATGCAATCACCAAATCATCGACTGGGTCGAACGATTGATACATCTGGCACCTACGACTAGGTCACGCAGCAGAAGCGAAGATTGAACAGATGGAAAAAGGATGGTTTGATTACCACAGCGAATAGGCTCGATTCCTACCTGTCAGTCTTACGTCTTAGGGAAAATGACAAAGTCGCCCTTCACTAGGGCCACAGAAGTGTTGCGTTTAGTCCACACTGATGTATACGGACCATTTAAAGTAACGGCCCGAGGTAATTGCCACTACTTCATAACGTTCACAAACGGTTTCTCCCTGCTACGAGAATGTCTGTTTGATGAGACAAAAGTCCGAAGCTCTTGAAATGTTCAAAGAGTATAAAGCGTTAGTGGAGAAGCAAACTGGCAAGTTCATTAAAGCCGTTCGATCGGATCGAGGCGGTGAATACATGAGCCTTGAGTTTGATACATTTCTTAGAGAAAATGGCATCATCATACAGTTTTCTCCGCCAGGCAAGCTGCAATTGAATGGCGTGGCCGAACGGAGAAACCGAACGCTTTTAGATATGGTTCGATCGATGATGAGTTACACATATCTCCCCATTTCGATGTGGGGATATGCCTTAGAAACAGCGGCCTATATCCTCAACTGGATACCTACCCGCTCTGTCGACAGGATTCCTTACTAGGCTTGGCATTATCATAACGCGAGTCTGAATCACATCAGGGTCTAGAGTTGCCCGCCTTTGAGAAAACGTTGATGGAAGATAAGCTTGAATCAAGATCATTAATGGCGAGATTCGTCGGATACCTCGAGGACTCAATGGGGTACTACTTCTATGTCCCAGACGAACACAGGGTGTTTGTCGCTTTACGCTCTACTTTCTTGGAGGAAGAAATTCGTCGGCGAAGGCTATAAAGGACGAAGACAGTTAGAGGACGAATCGAATCCTATTCCAGAGTCGTTAGACGACGTTCCAAAAAACCCGGCTCAGCCGCAATTGCGCAGGACCAGTAGGATATCTCATATGCCTGGGAGATATGGTATGGTACACGTCGAGCATGGGGATGCTGCGACTGAGGGATGAGTCGGGGACGATCCCATCACCTACGACCAGGCAATTGCTGGTATAGACTCCCTCAAGTGTTTGAGGCTTTGCAGGCCGAAATGGACTCGATGCACAGAAACCAGGTTTAGAATCTTGTAGACCTGCCTAATGGTTTTAGACCAATTGGCAATAAATGGATCTTCAAGAAAATGATTGGATCTGATGGACAGGTGGAGATGTACAAAGCTAGGCCATTCGATTGTCACAATGATTGTAGCGAAAGAGTATAGTCAGAAAGAGGGATTTGACTATGAGGAAACCTTCTCACCTGTCACAATGATAAATACCATTCGAATCATGCTTGCGACAACAGCACACTATGACTATGAGATCTGGCAGATGGACGTAAAGACCGCTTTCCTGAATGGATTCCTCCAGGAGGAAACATATAAGGAGCAGCCCATAGGTTTTACGTCAGAAACAGATGCTCGAAAAGTGTGCACACCGAATCGATCCATTTATGGACTGAAGCAGGCTTCAAGGAGTTGGAATCTTCGGTTCGATGAAATAATTAAGAACTACGGATTCATAAAGAATGAAGATGAGCTCTGTGTTTACAGAAAGGCAAGTGGGAGTAAGGTGTCGTTTTTAGTATTGTACGTAGATGGCATCCTTTTGATAGGAAATGACATTGGAATGCTCTCAGAGGTCAAAGCTTGGCTTTCGAAATAATTCTCTGTGAAAGACATGGGAGAAGCGACCTATATTCTAGGAATTCGCCTATTTAGAGATAGGGCGAAAAGGTCGATAGGCTTGTCCCAGGCCCTTTACTTACATAAAGTCCTTAAAAGATTTAAAATGGACGAGTCTAAGAATGGGTTCCTACCTATGAGGCATGTGATTCATCTCTCAAAAGGCGACGTCTCCTCAGAATGAGGTACAAAGACAAGAGATGAGTGGAGTCCCCTATTCTTCAGCTGTGGGTAGCCTGATGTACGTGATGCTTTGCACGCGACCGGACATAGCTTACGCTGTGACTGCAGTGAGTAGGTTTCAGGCTAACCCTGGTAAGGAACATTGGGTAGCAGTAAAGACAGTTCTGAAGTACCTTAGACGGACTAAAGACTTGATATTGATTTATGGCCCAAGAGAATTAGAAGTAGATGGATATACAGATTCGGACTTCCATTCAGATGTGGATGACCGAAAGTCTACTTCGGGTTTTGTCTTTACGCTTAATGGTGGGGCAGTGTCTTGGAAAAGTTCCAAGCAAAGCAAGACTGCAGATTTCACCACTGAGGCGGAGTACATCGCAGCTTCAGAAGCTTCCAAGGAGGGTGTTTGGATATGCAAGTTTCTGGAGGAAATACAGGTGGTACCTATTCGCCCGCTGCCATTGTGGTGCGACAACAGCGGGGCTATTGCACAAGCTAAAGAACCACGTCCTCACAGTAAATCCAAACACATAGAGAGAAAATACCACGTGCTACGTGGGTTTGTTGAAAATGGCTCGATAGCCATGCAGAAAATGGCCTATGTAGAGAATGCAGTGGACCCGTTCACGAAGCCACTACCACAGGCAGTGCTCAATCGACACCTCGATAGAATGGGGTTAAGATATGATAGCGCGTGTCATTAGTGCAAGTGGGAGATTGTTGATGTATATGCCCTAGATGCCGTACGAGGACTGGGAGTACGAGGGCAATTTGGTAATTGTGTAGTGTTTAGTGATGTAATAAAACCGAACTATTGGCAGCTCAGTTACTGATTCTGTGGGGACAGAGAGTGTAATACCCGAGTCCCGTGGGTAAGTCGGCCGAAAAATTTGCGTGCATAATATGTGACTTCGTGATACATGTTTTGTAGTTTCATGCGTATGTTGTGTTACGTTTGTGATAGGTGATATACGACTTGTGTGATAATACCAATACTTAGGAAAATTTCGGTGACACCTACATATGTATAGCTAAGGTATTTCGGCGAGAATAAGATAGTGAGGATTAATTCGGCCGATTTGAACTAAGGATCAAAATTTGATCGAGTGTGAGATTAATTAATCAATTTGAACTAAAATCGGCCGATTACAATGCATATGAGTAACCACTTTCGCCGAGAGAAAGGGAAGTAGGAATCGGGCGATTGTGGTGTATCTTGTCGTGGATCATTTTGGAGTTGAATCGGCCGATTCTAAGGCCTAAGGAGTACACTTTCGCCGAGATTAAACAAGTAAGAAATCGACCGATTCCCATGCACATGGAAGTTGGAATCGCCGAGCTTGAGCAAATAGAAAATCAGCCGATTCCCATACACATAGGAGATGTAATCGCCGAGCCATTAGGGTATGAAATCGGGCGATTTCTACATAAAACAAGTTGAATCGACCAATTGTAATAAAGGGTATAGATTCGGCCAATTACAACACATTGAAATGCTAGCTTTCGCCGATTTGTATCTAAAACAAAATAACATCGACCGATTGAAGAATAAAATGAAAATCTAGGTCAACATTCGATTGACTATGAATTATACAAAGATTTCTTAACACATGAGGAAAATATTAGTCACCTAGTTGTCACATCAATCCCATACCTCTAAGTTTAGGTCTAATAATTATTAAATAGATCAAAGTAACGTGGATAAGGATCAATATAAGGAATAAGGGTAAAAGAAAAAAACCCTCATTAACATAAACTAAACCAAAAAGAAAAGAAAGGAGCCGAGAGGAATTGGCAACTAAGGATTCATAGCATCTCAAGACTTTGGATATTGGTAAGTAGAATATGGCCCTCAATCTTGGTAATTTCGTAACTTGTATTTAAGTATCATAACCGTATGAAGTAACAAAACTTAGAGAATTTAAGTGTAAGAAAGGCACCAATAACCCTAGTTGAGTTGTAGATTCGAACTAAGGAAGTTATTTGGGGGAAATTATGCTCGAGCAGTTTAAGGCTTGTTCTAGGGTTTATAACTTTAATTTTTGGTTAGAACTAACTGTAACGTCCCTCATTTTCAATAAATAGTTTGGCGGATTTTCGCAACGTAAGTCGCGGAAGACCCATCTAACAAAAACCTTTTATTAAAAAAAACATAATATTTTACAAGCACACACATGATTCGCACACGTCCTATAATACAAAGTCATAGTCCATTATTTTTATTTCACAAAGACTATACGCCCGACACACGACAAACCCTAAATGTCGCTGCACAGGTCGCATCCATGTACCGCCCTGCCCTCAAAAGTTCGTGGAGCACCCGTCAGCCCGCCTCAATCGCGACGCTCATCAGCGCCGGACTCAAACGTACCTACAACACGTAAACTGAGCTCCTTGCCCAGTAGGTGAAAATATGCATGATGCAAGTGTACGCTCAACCCATATCCCAAACACCTCACAAATGCACGCTCGACTCTACTCATCTCAACACTAACACGTCTCAACACCCCACACCACTCGACACTAAGTACATTTCTAATATCCCAATCAGGTCTCGTTAGAATAGGTTCCCACTCAGGTCACGTTAGAATAGGTTCCCATTCAGGTCTCATTAGAGTGGGTGGCTACTCAGGTCTCGTTAGAGTCGCATATCCCGCTCAGGTCTCGTTAGAGCGAGTAAGCTACTCAGGTCTCGTTAGAGTTGTCCTATACTCGAAATGTCCTATAATGTCGCAACACGTCCCTCACTCGACCCCTCGTACGCTCGGGAGGCTTATCCCCCCCGCACTGACATGATATGCAAGTGTAGTGGACATGACATGTATATAACACCAAGATATTTAATACATGAAAAGTACGTAATTCACCATGTCAATTCGCAAAATCATATATCACATAAAATTTTCACATAATGTTTACGAGTCGTAGGTGAGTTTCACCTACCTGTCGTACTTAATTTCGCAACTGATAAATCCCTACTGTTTTAGACCTCTGTATACAAGATAATTATATATATCAGTACAAGCATGAGTTTTTGGACTGAAAACATAAAAAGACGGTTCGAAATTATCATTGAAAAACTCTATTTAAGATTATGTTTCGAAATTATTTAAGCTCGAAATTACCATTTTGCCCAAATAATATTTTCGAAATCTATTTTCGAAATAGGTTTCGAAATACTTCCTAGCACTTTTCGAAGCTCTCCAAAATCATTTCTAAAATCTCTTGTATTTCGAAAATCACACATAAGTATTCTATACAAGATATCGAAATTCTTATCTAACTTTATCTTTCGAAAATCAACTTATAAAAATAAGTAACTTTCGAAATCACTTCAATTACCATACAAAATTACATTTGCATGGAAAACCCTAATTTCTGAAAATCATAACTACCAAAATAAATTCCTTTATTCAAGAACTTAACACTCTTCATAATCATCAACTTTCAAAATCATAAGTCGTGACAGCAAAACGTTTTTAATTCAAGGATTATTAACACTTTCGATTAAACACGCAAAGTACGACTTAAACTTCTGAACACTATCAAAACCCTAATTATGACTTGAATTTGGAATCACATAATCATTAAACAGCCAAACTTCCTTAAAAAACCTAACCCTTAACGAATTTTGGAATCTTCTTAACACATGCTCATGTTATAGAATTATGTTACACAGAAATAAAACGTATACATACTAAATCGAGAATCAAAACGTAAAGATCATTCCCTTGCAAGCTTGTTTGACTCACTGTTCGAACTCTCCTCTTTCTTCCCTCTAGCTAACTTTCGAAACTTTACTAATGAATGGACTCTCAATCGTATTCTAAATATTTAGTAGGTACTTAATCGTTTGGCACATGCTAAGTAGAAGCTTACTTTATCGTTATCTTCTTATCTCATTAAATGATTGTACTTGTTTTAGCTTTCAATTGTTTTCTATCTTGACTAAATATTTCGAATGTTTTGTTCTTATCCCATTCCTAACTTGTAATAAGCAAGTGAAGTTGTTGGCTAACACTTGTCCTTATTCAACATTGATAATATAATTGGAATTGAGCCATCGTCACAACTTGTATGGTAGTTGTCAAAGTTGTCTTATATAACGTAAAATAAAGTTGGATTGAACATGATTTTGCCAAATCACTAGTGACACTAAGTAATGAAAATCGTCTCTTTCACCTAATATTTTATTAATCTCTACTTACACCTTTCTTACCTATGATTGAAAATAACATATTCATGTTAATGCATATAGTCTAGTACGAAAACTACCTCCCTCTTTCTTAGTTTTAGTAAAGTCTTCTAGAAGAAATTCCTCTCACACACACATGTAATCATATATATATATATATATATATATATATACACACAAACGTATGCATGCTTTTGCATGTTACCTTAGGATTAAGAAAACGTTTATTAGTCATACCTATAATAATTTAAAGGATCGTGTTACTCTAGTTTCTTTGGGGTCAATATTTCGTTACCTCATTCCCTTAATATATTTAATTCGTTTGGGCCTTAATTTGAAAACTAAATATAGCCCAATCTATACTACCATTATTTTCATTTAGTTTCTTAGTTAAATCTCGAAATACTTTAGAGACTTTTGAAATTTATATCTCTGCATCGCATCTTCACTTCTTATCAAATTTCCTAATTCACAAGACTACATGGTTGATTACATCAAAATCCCGTATTAAATTTACGGGTATGACACTAACAAATTTGAGAATGAAGGAAACCCTAGAAGCCCTAAGTTCTGGGCAGTATAAGTAAAAGAACTAAGTTTCGGATGGGATGAATATTTGAAGATTTGAAGCTTTCGATCGATTGTAGAAGAACACAGGAAGTCTCGGGCGATTAGGGACTTATATAAATTTGGTGATTTTAAAATTAAGGGATATAGGGTTCGATCGGAAGTAGGTTTTAAATATGACCAATCGGCTGAATTGCATTTCAAGTGGAAACTCGGCGATTTGAAGACCTAAATAACATACAATCGGGCGATTGAAGGATCAACCAAAAGTGGATTTTTATATATGCTGAATCGGGCGAAAGTGAATGATGGCACTTAACAAATCGGGCGATTGTAAGGTGACGAAAGCATGACCAATTGGGCGATTCCAAGGTTAAGCAATCGGATGATTCACGATGATGAGTAACACGGGAAAGCAAGATTCAATCGGGCGATTCATGAAACTTGAGACACGATCATTTGGGCGATGATGATAGCGGCGAAACTCGTCTCCATGCATGAACAAATCGGGCAAAACTAGCCATGTTATCGGGCAAATTGAAGCTGAAACGAACATTTGACGATTATAGATTTTGAATGTTATGAATCGGGCGAATATAACTTAAGATAACTTTCGCCGAGCTCTATATATATGTTATAAGGGAATTTTGATCTAACTTAGAGTATGAGTCGAAACTTAGGACTACAAAAAATTATTCGACACAGCCATCTAATTTAATACGGTACTGATATTATAATATTTCTATTTTAAGGGTCGAACCGTAGGAAATTCCAGGGGCAGTAAACTAGTTTAGCTCGGACGACAGGTAAGTGGAAATTCAACTACGAAACATAACTTATTTGCATGTGCCTAAAATTTCGTGACTATGTGCCTGAATGATTACGTGGTTTATGTGAATTAAATGATGTGCTTTCGCATGGTAAGTGATCCGGTATTAGTTACGTTGCATATTCACAAGCATGCACGATCATATATGGGGATGTGCGAAATGAGTATGCATATTATATGTCGCTCGAAAGCGAATGATACTTGCCGATATGGGCAGTTGTTGTCGGCTAACAGTTGAGTCAATGGCTAACTGCTATGACACCAGGGCGGCGTTGAGCATCATTATATATATATATATATATATGTATATATATATATATATATGTATGTATATTTTATGTTTGGGCAATGCCCGTGGCGATAGGGAGTGACCTGGAGGATGCGACATGAGGGTATAAGCGACACAGGTTGGAACCCTGCTGTAGGCAACCTCAGTGTGGGCTACGAGCGTGAGTGACCGCCGGGCAGTCGGGAACGACCGGGTAAATATGGCAACATGGGGGAACGGTGTGCATCCTAGGGTATGGCCATCCGGTGTAGACCACTGTCGTATTTGTCCTTAATGGACGTGAACTCATTGTGGTGCATAGTAAGATTAGCCGAGGGCCCTGAGTGAAGATAGTACGAGTATTAAGTGCATCGGCGTGGATTGCCTTTGCGGGGGTTGACACATGCATTCATGTATAATTTCCGCTTACTGAGCCATGTGGCTCACCCCTTACGTTATGTGTTGTAGGTGCACACGACCATGGTACGTGATCGTAGATGGCAAGGTTTCCTTTTAAGCTTCCAGCAACTTTTGAAGGTGGATTGTACATGGATGACTACCTGTGTGGCCGGGCGCTATAGTTCTCTTTTGCTGTGCATGTATACACTCTTCATGTAATTAGGTTTTAAAATATTTTTGTCATGTAAAGAACGACTTCCTTTATATAAAAGGAAAATTCCCTAGGCATTTTTGCATGTCTTCCAACATACAACATCATTAGGCACATAAGTAACGATAGATTAAGTTAGTGGATGGCGGGGCGCCACAGAGAGGGGCACCAGTAAGCTGAGATACTGCAATATTATAATTAGTCCACAAGTCTAAGTCTCCAGTAGGGTGACTGAATCGACTAGTATGACTTGTTTGTTGATGGGTCAAATACGGTTGTACCAACCGTTCACTTGGGAAGTGGGAGCCCGTGACAATGATACAAGATGAATCAGGGGAATTTCTGTATTTGGACACTGACTCGTAATCGAACGATCACACGCTTGGATTGTCCTTGATCGACAGATTGACTGTAGTAGTCTGCGTGAACCTTAGACCGAAAGGGTTAACTTGGGGTTGATCTTGAGGTCTTGACTTGTCACTAGTTTGCTAGGCCCGTCTTGTCGGTGGCATGGGTCAACAGCGAAATGTAGTCTTGACTTTTCGATGCGATTGCCGGTTGAACCGCGGGTCGGGATTTACGGTCTCAATTAAATTCGAGGTTAACGTCCTATGGCAAGTTTATTGTGCGGGAATTTATCCGAGTCTCTGTCCAGAGCATATAACTGACTCGCGATAGTCGTGGAGGGCAGTTTAGGTATTTTCACCGACATAAACGACATAGAGTCGAGTTTTGTAAGTTTGACTATGCGTGACTTTCACTCGACCGGGAAAAACGTAAATGGTCTATACGTGTGTCGAAAATCTATAGTCGGTTCGTGGATTATGATTAGATCAATTTCGTACTCAACCCAGGATCTGTTCGGTACCATGGGGCTGGCTAGGTGAATACCGAACTCCTATATACCTCCTACGCCGGTTGAGACGAACCAAGAGAGTCGGGCTTAAAAAGGGCAAACAACGTCATCATCGGAGAGAGAGAGAGAGACAAGCTAGGTCCTAGATTGAGACATTAGGCGCCGAAATCTCAAATCAAACGGACAATGACCAAGCATCAGAACCATCTCAGAAGGTAATTTCTCCTTCCACATTATTGACCATGTTAGAAACGTATCAACTAGCATACACTAACATGAAATGTGAGCAGAAAGCGTAAAGGATGTAGAGAAGAAACTAACTAAGTCTCAGGAAAGGATAGCTAGTCTCGAAGCGGAACTTAGAAGCTCTAATGACAAAATAGAAGAATTATCTAAGAGTCCCATTATTAGCGAAACTAAGTATATTCCCTTAGAGAAGCATAGATCGATAACTAATGAATTAGAAGACAGGTTAGAAAATAACTATAATTGTTTGGTTAGGAATCTCAATGAGAAAGCAGCTCGTTCTTGGCCTAGCCGCACTTGCAAGAACAGCTGCGACGTTCGTGCGGTGCCAGTGTGACGATCTTGTGCAAAGAAGGACACCCGTTCGTATGCTTTTGGCGTAGGAGAGGGGCACTACGCCTAGGGATTAGAAGGGTTCGAAGCTAGCCATCGTCAAGAGTTTTCGACGAGGTATCATGGCTGATCCCTTATTTCTTTACGTCATTACTTTTTTGTGTTTGTAACCGAGCGATCTTGGATAGGCGGGAAACCCCGTAAAATTTTAAAATTCCGCCGTTCAAGGAATGTGGGTCTGGGGACCCCGGGGATTCCCAACAAAGAAAAGGAGATGAATAAAAGGAGGTGGAACACGCACATGAGGAATGCTCAACACACAAATAATCAATACCAAAAAGAATATGCCTTCTCAACTCTTGAAACCTTTTAGGAATCATAAAAAGAGAAGCACGGATCTTCCTGTGAACTTCTCATTGGATGATCTCGTATACTCATCAGAACAGCTAGAAGAGGAGCACCTAAAAGTGAACTTCTCCAACGATAAACTTGGTCTTATATTGAGACAACGAGAAGAGGAGCACGACCTTGGGTTCGAATTCCACAACTTTGAACTTCTCCAACTATAATCTTTAATCGGAGTAAAGTGTAGACGAAAAGCAAGGTGAAAGGATAATGTTATGAAAAGTAAAAAAGGCGCACCTGGTATGGAAGGACATTAAGCTCACTAATTCCAAAGTTTTTATCCAACCTTACTAAGTCAGAGCCTAAAATAATAATCCCCTAAGTCTCTTTGATTAAAATTGACGGACTTTCGCTCGTTGAGTTGATTAAATGCGCCATACAGGTTAATTGATAAAATTTTGTTGTGTTGATATGAGTGATATATGCTAATAATCCCTAAGATAAAAATAATTAAGCGCTATAAGCAAACCTAGCGAGTTGTCGAAATGACTCATGCTTTGATTATAGGATATTAGTTTACTAACATGATTTGATGGCAAATTATTATTCTATGTGTCATGCAAAATTTTTGAGTTAAAAAGATCAAAGTGACATACTCTGACCCCAAAATAAGAATAAAAATATATAATACGTATAATAAAAAAAATAAAAAATATATATAACAAAGCTCTTAGATTTTCTCTTTCTTTCTTTTCGAATTTTACTTTTCACCCTGTATATTTTCTATATTTGTTTTTTGAATTTTATTTTTCACGCATTCCTGAATTTTAGTTTTACTTTGCATATTTTTCTTTTGCATATAAATTCGCACAATCTAAAATGCATTTAAATTTGCATTGGCACTTAATTTTAAATGCGAAAATATTACTTGCTTATATGTTTACGCAAATTTTCATATGCATGCTTCGGGGGATCATGCATCTATGTTGAATTGATTAGATGCGCTTGTGTCAAACATGGTTAAATTTTCATATGCATATTGTGGTTAATATGTGTAACCATGCAAAAGTGACAAACATTATATGCACACTATTTGAGGACGAGTAAAGATTCAATTTTCACAAGGAGTAACTCGAAATTTTTAATTTACATATACATGAATTAAGGGGGAGAATGAATACTCTATTTTTTTTAAATTAATTCTATATAATTTTTCCCTGAGCATCATCTGAGGGGGAATAATATGCATTTAAGGGGGAATAATTTTTACTTTTGTAATTCATTTTTACACTTTGCGTTAGAGTTCACTCTTGAATCACAACTCTCGTTTGTGTCTTTTTAAGACCTTTTAAATGACTAAATCCTCGGGGGGGGGGGGGGGGGGGAGCTTTTTACTGATTTCCAGGTGTATGAAGTGGATGCATTTCAGGAAAATCCTGCAATCACTTCTCATAATCTTTTCCCACGAAGATTTACCAAACGAAAAACAAGACCGAAGTTCAACTCGAGAGAGCCACATGAGCGACCAAAGAACGGAACTACTTGAGACAATATTTAAGACATAATAAGGTGGCTAATGGACTTTGACCAAAGATTGAATACAAAGGGGAAGACTGAAAGAATAATTTTATTATATTCAAGACATTATGAAGTGGCTCGAGAACTTCGGATAACCCCACTTGCAAGACGAAGATAACCCGCACTATATTGACTATTGAAAGGGGGAGAATGAAGGAACTATTTTATTGTATTCAACAAATATAGTTATATTAATCTTGCTATGTAAATAAGTAGTCTCAGGCTTAATTATAATTAGTCATAGTATATAGCTACTTATGCAAATATACCATAAATATATGGTATATATAGTTGAACAACTTAGAAAATAAGGTGTGCAACGTACAAGGAAAAAATTCAATTAAGTGAGAAGAATCAAATTTAGAGAGAGAATTTTTGTTTTCATTGCTTGCTCTTCAAGGTATCTCTCTCTCAAGCTTCAAAGTAGGTCATTAAGTCGCTCGATTTCATGAATCCCAATCACGCGATTGCTATTTGTCATAATTAAGTTTCGCCGAGTTACACACTTAGCATGGAATGAGAATATGAGTGTTAGTAAGCATTGGCACGGATGCCTTTGCGAGTGTTGGCACGTGCATGTCAGGCATATTTCCACTTACTGAGCTTTATAGCTCACCCCATGTTTTATGTGTTGTAGGTACGTTTGAGTCGGACGTTAAGAAACGTCACGACTAAGGCAGGCTGACGGCGGTGACTCCACGTACTTTTGAGGGCTAGGCGTATATGGATGCGACCTGCGGGAAGTTATTAGTGTTCCAAATGTTTTGATATTTTGGGCTACGGTTTTGTAAACTATAATTTTTGCAGAACGGGATTGTGTTTGTATAATATTTAGTTATTGTAACAAAAATAGTTTTAGTAAATCGGGTCTTCCGCAGCTTACGTTGCGAAAAATCCGCCAAACTAGTTATAGGAAAAGTGGGTCGTGACACCAAAATAGTACTTATACCTGCCATATCAATTATATGAATGCGTGTTAATGTGTCCCTCACGCTTAAAATAGATATTAATCGATAGAGGTAACTAAATCTTCCATTAAGCTCGCCTGCATCTTCTCAATAAAAAAACAGATTAACCTTGTAAAACACATATTATGTTGTTGAGATTCTTTTTATAATTATGATTGATATGTTCCATAGATAGATCTGATTTTGGGGATAGATAATTGGCACTAAATATGAGACATAGTCCATTATTTTTATTTCACAAAGACTATACGCCCGACACACGACAAATCCTAAATGTCGCTGCACAGGTCGCATCCATGTACCGCCCTGCCCTCAAAAGTTCGTGGAGCACCCGTCAGCCCGCCTCAATCGCGACGCTCATCAGCGCCGGACTCAAACGTACCTACAACACGTAAACTGAGCTCCTTGCCCAGTAGGTGAAAATATGCATGATGCAAGTGTACGCTCAACCCATATCCCAAACACCTCACAAATGCACGCTCGACTCTACTCATCTCAACACTAACACGTCTCAACACCCCACACCACTCGACACTAAGTACATTTCTAATATCCCAATCAGGTCTCGTTAGAATAGGTTCCCACTCAGGTCACGTTAGAATAGGTTCCCATTCAGGTCTCATTAGAGTGGGTGGCTACTCAGGTCTCGTTAGAGTCGCATATCCCGCTCAGGTCTCGTTAGAGCGAGTAAGCTACTCAGGTCTCGTTAGAGTTGTCCTATACTCGAAATGTCCTATAATGTCGCAACACGTCCGTCACTCGACCCCTCGTACGCTCGGGAGGCTTATCCCCCCCGCACTGACATGATATGCAAGTGTAGTGGACATGACATGTATATAACACCAAGATATTTAATACATGAAAAGTACGTAATTCACCATGTCAATTCGCAAAATCATATATCACATAAAATTTTCACATAATGTTTACGAGTCGTAGGTGAGTTTCACCTACCTGTCGTACTTAATTTCGCAACTGATAAATCCCTACTGTTTTAGACCTCTGTATACAAGATAATTATATATATATCAGTACAAGCATGAGTTTTTTGGACTGAAAACATAAAAAGACGGTTTCGAAATTATCATTGAAAAACTCTATTTAAGATTATGTTTCGAAATTATTTAAGCTCGAAATTACCATTTTGCCCAAATAATATTTTCGAAATCTATTTTCGAAATAGGTTTCGAAATACTTCCTAGCACTTTTCGAAGCTCTCCAAAATCATTTCTAAAATCTCTTGTATTTCGAAAATCACACATAAGTATTCTATACAAGATATCGAAATTCTTATCTAACTTTATCTTTCGAAAATCAACTTATAAAAATAAGTAACTTTCGAAATCACTTCAATTACCATACAAAATTACATTTGCATGGAAAACCCTAATTTCTGAAAATCATAACTACCAAAATAAATTCCTTTATTCAAGAACTTAACACTCTTCATAATCATCAACTTTCAAAATCATAAGTCGTGACAGCAAAACGTTTTTAATTCAAGGATTATTAACACTTTCGATTAAACACGCAAAGTACGACTTAAACTTCTGAACACTATCAAAACCTAATTATGACTTGAATTTGGAATCACATAATCATTAAACAGCCAAACTTCCTTAAAAAACCTAACCCTTAACGAATTTTGGAATCTTCTTAACACATGCTCATGTTATAGAATTATGTTACACAGAAATAAAACGTATACATACTAAATCGAGAATCAAAACGTAAAGATCATTCCCTTGCAAGCTTGTTTGACTCACTGTTCGAACTCTCCTCTTTCTTCCCTCTAGCTAACTTTCGAAACTTTACTAATGAATGGACTCTCAATCGTATTCTAAATATTTAGTAGGTACTTAATCGTTTGGCACATGCTAAGTAGAAGCTTACTTTATCGTTATCTTCTTATCTCATTAAATGATTGTACTTGTTTTAGCTTTCAATTGTTTTCTATCTTGACTAAATATTTCGAATGTTTTGTTCTTATCCCATTCCTAACTTGTAATAAGCAAGTGAAGTTGTTGGCTAACACTTGTCCTTATTCAACATTGATAATATAATTGGAATTGAGCCATCGTCACAACTTGTATGGTAGTTGTCAAAGTTGTCTTATATAACGTAAAATAAAGTTGGATTGAACATGATTTTGCCAAATCACTAGTGACACTAAGTAATGAAAATCGTCTCTTTCACCTAATATTTTATTAATCTCTACTTACACCTTTCTTACCTATGATTGAAAATAACATATTCATGTTAATGCATATAGTCTAGTACGAAAACTACCTCCCTCTTTCTTAGTTTTAGTAAAGTCTTCTAGAAGAAATTCCTCTCACACACACATGTAATCATATATATATATATATATATATACACACAAACGTATGCATGCTTTTGCATGTTACCTTAGGATTAAGAAAACGTTTATTAGTCATACCTATAATAATTTAAAGGATCGTGTTACTCTAGTTTCTTTGGGGTCAATATTTCGTTACCTCATTCCCTTAATATATTTAATTCGTTTGGGCCTTAATTTGAAAACTAAATATAGCCCAATCTATACTACCATTATTTTCATTTAGTTTCTTAGTTAAATCTCGAAATACTTTAGAGACTTTTGAAATTTATATCTCTGCATCGCATCTTCACTTCTTATCAAATTTCCTAATTCACAAGACTACATGGTTGATTACATCAAAATCCCATATTAAATTTACGGGTATGACACTAACAAATTTGAGAATGAAGGAAACCCTAGAAGCCCTAAGTTCTGGGCAGTATAAGTAAAAGAACTAAGTTTCGGATGGGATGAATATTTGAAGATTTGAAGCTTTCGATCGATTGTAGAAGAACACAGGAAGTCTCGGGCGATTAGGGACTTATATAAATTTGGTGATTTTAAAATTGAGGGATATAGGGTTCGATCGGAAGTAGGTTTTAAATATGACCAATCGGCTGAATTGCATTTCAAGTGGAAACTCGGCGATTTGAAGACCTAAATAACATACAAACGGGCGATTGAAGGATCAACCAAAAGTGGATTTTTATATATGCTGAATCGGGCGAAAGTGAATGATGGCACTTAACAAATCGGGCGATTGTAAGGTGACGAAAGCATGACCAATTGGGCGATTCCAAGGTTAAGCAATCGGATGATTCACGATGATGAGTAACACGGGAAAGCAAGATTCAATCGGGCGATTCATGAAACTTGAGACACGATCATTTGGGCGATGATGATAGCGGCGAAACTCGTCTCCATGCATGAACAAATCGGGCAAAACTAGCCATGTTATCGGGCAAATTGAAGCTGAAACGAACATTTGACGATTATAGATTTTGAATGTTATGAATCGGGCGAATATAACTTAAGATAACTTTCGCCGAGCTCTATATATATGTTATAAGGGAATTTTGATCTAACTTAGAGTATGAGTCGAAACTTAGGACTACAAAAAATTATTCGACACAGCCATCTAATTTAATACGGTACTGATATTATAATATTTCTATTTTAAGGGTCGAACCGTAGGAAATTCCAGGGGCAGTAAACTAGTTTAGCTCGGACGACAGGTAAGTGGAAATTCACTACGAAACATAACTTATTTGCATGTGCCTAAAATTTCGTGACTATGTGCCTGAATGATTACGTGGTTTATGTGAATTAAATGATGTGCTTTCGCATGGTAAGTGATCCGGTATTAGTTACGTTGCATATTCACAAGCATGCACGATCATATATGGGGATGTGCGAAATGAGTATGCATATTATATGTCGCTCGAAAGCGAATGATACTTGCCGATATGGGCAGTTGTTGTCGGCTAACAGTTGAGTCAATGGCTAACTGCTATGACACCAGGGCGGCGTTGAGCATCATTATATATATATATATATATATATGTATGTATATATATATATATGTATGTATATTTTATGTTTGGGCAATGCCCGTGGCGATAGGGAGTGACCTGGAGGATGCGACATGAGGGTATAAGCGACACAGGTTGGAACCCTGCTGTAGGCAACCTCAGTGTGGGCTACGAGCGTGAGTGACCGCCGGGCAGTCGGGAACGACCGGGTAAATATGGCAACATGGGGGAACGGTGTGCATCCTAGGGTATGGCCATCCGGTGTAGACCACTGTCGTATTTGTCCTTAATGGACGTGAACTCATTGTGGTGCATAGTAAGATTAGCCGAGGGCCCTGAGTGAAGATAGTACGAGTATTAAGTGCATCGGCGTGGATTGCCTTTGCGGGGGTTGACACATGCATTCATGTATAATTTCCGCTTACTGAGCCATGTGGCTCACCCCTTACGTTATGTGTTGTAGGTGCACACGACCATGGTACGTGATCGTAGATGGCAAGGTTTCCTTTTAAGCTTCCAGCAACTTTTGAAGGTGGATTGTACATGGATGACTACCTGTGTGGCCGGGCGCTATAGTTCTCTTTTGCTGTGCATGTATACACTCTTCATGTAATTAGGTTTTAAAATATTTTTGTCATGTAAAGAACGACTTCCTTTATATAAAAGGAAAATTCCCTAGGCATTTTTGCATGTCTTCCAACATACAACATCATTAGGCACATAAGTAACGATAGATTAAGTTAGTGGATGGCGGGGCGCCACAGAGAGGGGCACCAGTAAGCTGAGATACTGCAATATTATAATTAGTCCACAAGTCTAAGTCTCCAGTAGGGTGACTGAATCGACAAGTATGACTTGTTTGTCGATGGGTCAAATACGGTTGTACCAACCGTTCACTTGGGAAGTGGGAGCCCGTGACAATGATACAAGATGAATCAGGGGAATTTCTGTATTTGGACACTGACTCGTAATCGAACGATCACACGCTTGGATTGTCCTTGATCGACAGATTGACTGTAGTAGTCTGCGTGAACCTTAGACCGAAAGGGTTAACTTGGGGTTGATCTTGAGGTCTTGACTTGTCACTAGTTTGCTAGGCCTGTCTTGTCGGTGGCATGGGTCAACAACGAAATGTAGTCTTGACTTTTCGATGCGATTGCCGGTTGAACCGCGGGTCGGGATTTACGGTCTCAATTAAATTCGAGGTTAACGTCCTATGGCAAGTTTATTGTGCGGGAATTTATCCGAGTCTCTGTCCAGAGCATATAACTGACTCGCGATAGTCGTGGAGGGCAGTTTAGGTATTTTCACCGACATAAACGACATAGAGTCGAGTTTTGTAAGTTTGACTATGCGTGACTTTCACTCGACCGGGAAAAACGTAAATGGTCTATACGTGTGTCGAAAATCTATAGTCGGTTCGTGGATTATGATTAGATCAATTTCGTACTCAACCCAGGATCTGTTCGGTACCATGGGGCTGGCTAGGTGAATACCGAACTCCTATATACCTCCTACGCCGGTTGAGACGAACCAAGAGAGTCGGGCTTAAAAAGGGCAAACAACGTCATCATTGGAGAGAGAGAGAGAGAGACAAGCTAGGTCCTAGATTGAGACATTAGGCGCCGAAATCTCAAATCAAACGGACAATGACCAAGCATCAGAACCATCTCAGAAGGTAATTTCTCCTTCCACATTATTGACCATGTTAGAAACGTATCAACTAGCATACACTAACATGAAATGTGAGCAGAAAGCGTAAAGGATGTAGAGAAGAAACTAACTAAGTCTCAGGAAAGGATAGCTAGTCTCGAAGCGGAACTTAGAAGCTCTAATGACAAAATAGAAGAATTATCTAAGAGTCCCATTATTAGCGAAACTAAGTATATTCCCTTAGAGAAGCATAGATCGATAACTAATGAATTAGAAGACAGGTTAGAAAATAACTATAATTGTTTGGTTAGGAATCTCAATGAGAAAGCAGCTCGTTCTTGGCCTAGCCGCACTTGCAAGAACAGCTGCGACGTTCGTGCGGTGCCAGTGTGACGATCTTGTGCAAAGAAGGACACCCGTTCGTATGCTTTTGGCGTAGGAGAGGGGCACTACGCCTAGGGATTAGAAGGGTTCGAAGCTAGCCATCGTCAAGAGTTTTCGACGAGGTATCATGGCTGATCCCTTATTTCTTTACGTCATTACTTTCTTGTGTTTGTAACCGAGCGATCTTGGATAGGCGGGAAACCCCGTAAAATTTTAAAATTCCGCCGTTCAAGGAATGTGGGTCTGGGGACCCCGGGGATTCCCAACAAAGAAAAGGAGATGAATAAAGGAGGTGGAACACGCACATGAGGAATGCTCAACACACAAATAATCAATACCAAAAAGAATATGCCTTCTCAACTCTTGAAACCTTTTAGGAATCATAAAAAGAGAAGCACGGATCTTCCTGTGAACTTCTCATTGGATAATCTCGTATACTCATCAGAACAGCTAGAAGAGGAGCACCTAAAAGTGAACTTCTCCAACGATAAACTTGGTCTTATATTGAGACAACGAGAAGAGGAGCACGACCTTGGGTTCGAATTCCACAACTTTGAACTTCTCCAACGATAATCTTTAATCGGAGTAAAGTGTAGACGAAAAGCAAGGTGAAAGGATAATGTTATGAAAAGTAAAAAGGCGCACCTGGTATGGAAGGACATTAAGCTCACTAATTCCAAAGTTTTTATCCAACCTTACTAAGTCAGAGCCTAAAATAATAATCCCCTAAGTCTCTTTGATTAAAATTGACGGACTTTCGCTCGTTGAGTTGATTAAATGCGCCATACAGGTTAATTGATAAAATTTTGTTGTGTTGATATGAGTGATATATGCTAATAATCCCTAAGATAAAAATAATTAAGCGCTATAAGCAAACCTAGCGAGTTGTCGAAATGACTCATGCTTTGATTATAGGATATTAGTTTACTAACATGATTTGATGGCAAATTATTATTCTATGTGTCATGCAAAATTTTTGAGTTAAAAGATCAAAGTGACATACTCTGACCCCAAAATAAGAATAAAAATATATAATACGTATAATAAAAAAAATAAAAAATATATATAACAAAGCTCTTAGATTTTATCTTTCTTTCTTTTCGAATTTTACTTTTCACCCTGTATATTTTCTATATTTGTTTTTTGAATTTTATTTTTCACGCATTCCTGAATTTTAGTTTTACTTTGCATATTTTTCTTTTGCATATAAATTCGCACAATCTAAAATGCATTTAAATTTGCATTGGCACTTAATTTTAAATGCGAAAATATTACTTGCTTATATGTTTACGCAAATTTTCATATGCATGCTTCGGGGGATCATGCATCTATGTTGAATTGATTAGATGCGCTTGTGTCAAACATGGTTAAATTTTCATATGCATATTGTGGTTAATATGTGTAACCATGCAAAAGTGACAAACATTATATGCACACTATTTGAGGACGAGTAAAGATTCAATTTTCACAAGGAGTAACTCGAAATTTTTAATTTACATATACATGAATTAAGGGGGAGAATGAATACTCTATTTTTTGAAATTAATTCTATATAATTTTTCCCTGAGCATCATCTGAGGGGGAATAATATGCATTTAAGGGGGAATAATTTTTACTTTTGTAATTCATTTTTACACTTTGCGTTAGAGTTCACTCTTGAATCACAACTCTCGTTTGTGTCTTTTTAAGACCTTTTAAATGACTAAATCCTCGGGGGGGGGGGGGGGAGCTTTTTACTGATTTCCAGGTGTATGAAGTGGATGCATTTCAGGAAAATCCTGCAATCACTTCTCATAATCTTTTCCCACGAAGATTTACCAAACGAAAAACAAGACCGAAGTTCAACTCGAGAGAGCCACATGAGCGACCAAAGAACGGAACTACTTGAGACAATATTTAAGACATAATAAGGTGGCTAATGGACTTTGACCAAAGATTGAATACAAAGGGGAAGACTGAAAGAATAATTTTATTATATTCAAGACATTATGAAGTGGCTCGAGAACTTCGGATAACCCCACTTGCAAGACGAAGATAACCCGCACTATATTGACTATTGAAAGGGGGAGAATGAAGGAACTATTTTATTGTATTCAACAAATATAGTTATATTAATCTTGCTATGTAAATAAGTAGTCTCAGGCTTAATTATAATTAGTCATAGTATATAGCTACTTATGCAAATATACCATAAATATATGGTATATATAGTTGAACAACTTAGAAAATAAGGTGTGCAACGTACAAGGAAAAAATTCAATTAAGTGAGGAGAATCAAATTTAGAGAGAGAATTTTTGTTTTCATTGCTTGCTCTTCAAGGTATCTCTCTCTCAAGCTTCAAAGTAGGTCATTAAGTCGCTCGATTTCATGAATCCCAATCACGCGATTGCTATTTGTCATAATTAAGTTTCGCCGAGTTACACACTTAGCATGGAATGAGAATATGAGTGTTAGTAAGCATTGGCACGGATGCCTTTGCGAGTGTTGGCACGTGCATGTCAGGCATATTTCCACTTACTGAGCTTTATAGCTCACCCCATGTTTTATGTGTTGTAGGTACGTTTGAGTCGGACGTTAAGAAACGTCACGACTAAGGCAGGCTGACGGCGGTGACTCCATGTACTTTTGAGGGCTAGGCGTATATGGATGCGACCTGCGGGAAGTTATTAGTGTTCCAAATGTTTTGATATTTTGGGCTACGGTTTTGTAAACTATAATTTTTGCAGAACGGGATTGTGTTTGTATAATATTTAGTTATTGTAACAAAAATAGTTTTAGTAAATCGGGTCTTCCGCAGCTTACGTTGCGAAAAATCCGCCAAACTAGTTATAGGAAAAGTGGGTCGTGACACCAAAATAGTACTTATACCTGCCATATCAATTATATGAATGCGTGTTAATGTGTCCCTCACGCTTAAAATAGATATTAATCGATAGAGGTAACTAAATCTTCCATTAAGCTCGCCTGCATCTTCTCAATAAAAAACAGATTAACCTTGTAAAACACATATTATGTTGTTGAGATTCTTTTTATAATTATGATTGATATGTTCCATAGATAGATCTGATTTTGGGGATAGATAATTGGCACTAAATATGAGATAATTGGACTGATTTCTTGAGAACTAATTATGGAGTTAATTACCGATATTAGCCTATATGTCCAATATATTCATCGTGGGATATGAATGGAATAGCGAGTTTTTTCTTCATCAACAGTGTTCCTTCATCAACAATGTTCTTTCTCTATTTTTCACTACTGTTCACATGGTATCTGTGACGCCCGGGGCCGAAGAGGGCTGGGAGTGATCGTCGGTGCCAGGGTGCACGGACAATGAGCGGCTCCTGGCAGGCTTCTAAGCGAAGGGGTACATGAATGAACCGATCCCACACCCGAATGAGAGGGGATCCTGAGACTGACAATGTATGGGCATGTCAGGCTAAGAATCATATAAAAGAATTGATAGTACTACTCATATCACCAAGGTCGACCTACCTTTTCGGGAGTCCATCTATAGAAACTCCGAAGTTAAGTGTGCTTGACTTGGAGCAATCTAGGGATGGGTGACCCCCTGGGAAGTTTGCCCAGGGTGCGTGTGAGCGAGGATGAAGCACGCTGAAAGGTTAAGTGGTGGTACAGTGGGGCCAGACTATCAGTCGGAGTATGGTGGGGCCAACCCCACTGGTCCAGCTAGGGACCGATGCTACAGTGACACCCGGTAGGGGACGGGTCGTTATGGGTGGTATCAGAGCACAACCTCTCGCAGTACGGTGCTGGTTCGGGACGAACCAGGCGGAAGCTGGTGGGCATGTGACGCCCGGGGCCGAAGAGGGCTGGGAGTGATCGCCGGTGCCAGGGTGCACTGACAATGAGCGGCTCCTGGCAGGCTTCTTGTGGCAGCCCCGCCTTCCACCACTACTTTCTACACTAGTCTACGTGACTAATGTCCTAATAACAAAATATATCTTGTAAAATTCGGCATAAAATTTTTCCTTTTATAAAAAGGAATCGTAACGGTTTCTACAAAATCATCTTAGGCCCTAATTACATAGGAAAGCGCGCATGCGGGTCAAAATAAATCTATCTACTGGGCCTCCACGAGGTCGCATCCATGCACACACTTTCATCTCAAAAGCCCCGGGAAGCTTCAAAGTTGGCCTCGCCGTGAAAATGATCACGTACCGTGATCGCGGGGTCCTACAACACATAAAAACGTGGAATGAGCTTATAAAGCTCAGTAAGTGAAAACCATGCATGCAATGCACGTGACCTAAATAGCGATGGCATTCGCGCCAATGCTATTAACTCCTCATGACCTTCTCGTTCTTTTCCTTTCATATTTGGGCCCCTTCGGCTTTCAATCTTACTATGCACCATATAGAGCTCAATCCCCCAAGGGTATAAGTGGCAGTACACACGCTGGGAGGCTAAACCCGAGTACTCAATCTGTGCATAACCTCTGGTGCCTTTCAATCCCAATGCGGTACACACTGAGAGGCTACTAATGCCTTTCAATCCCAGTGTGATCCACTCTGAGAGGCTACTAGTGCCTTTCAATCCCAATGCAGTCCCATTGAGAGGCTAACCCGAGCACACAAATTTCGTTTAACCCTAAGGCGCCTTTCCATCCAATGCGGTCTGACATGCGGGCGCTTCTCACTGGTAGCTTACTACGAGGTCGCCAACACTCGAGGTTCCCTCGATGCCGCTCATACCCTCGAGTCGCATCCTCCAGGTTGCATCTCCCGCTACGGGGTATTCCCCCTACCTTTCGTGAATCAGGTAATTCCGTTTCGTGAATCGCCGTGGTAGCATAGAAGAGCCGTGACTCATCATTGAGTCGACACAAATGCCTATATCGGCAAATATACATCGCTCTCAAGCGATCTTATACTCACGCACGCTATATCCCTGACTCTCATACTAGTCGTGCGTGCATATGCTCATGCCATGAATTTGCGTGCCATGTTCATATAATAATTTTCATCACATCAAATCACGTAAGTCACATAAGCAAGTAGTCGCATAAAATCATAAGAGCACATAACACATAATTTCATGCACATAAAAATATGTGTTGTAGTTGCGATTTCCACTTACCTGGTATCCTTAGCTATATCGTACAGTAAATCGCTAACCTTCGAACCCTAATTATAGAAATATATAAAATTAGGGTTTGTTAGTCTAGTTATAACTTTACGAAATTGGCTTAATTTGAAAAACCCTAGTTTCGACTTCTATAATTTCAAAATCTAAAATTTAGAACTTAACCTAAACTAAGAAATACAATTTCAGAAATAGATCTCGACATGTGTTAAACATGGATCTCGATATAAGGCATGCACTGATTTCGTGATTTAACTAAAACTTAATTTCATCATGGAATGAATGTCGAGATGTTACCTCACATAATACACACAAAGATCTCGAAACTAATACTAACGTGGACCTCGACATTTCAACCCTACATATTTCGATATAGTTAAACATAAACTTCGACATTTCAAATAACATTTCGACATGGCTAATAAATCTCGGTATGATTCAAAATAAATCTTGAGCTGTATGGTAGTTAAATCTCGACATCACATATACATTGTAGCACCCGAGTCCTCGTAAGCACATTATGGCCAATAAATTTGCATAAAAATGTGGAATGCAATTATGTGCTTTTCGTGTGTTACCTTCGTGCTTATGTGACTTACTTGAAACTTGTGTGGAAAATTACGTGCTTAGGTGATCTTATGAAATTTGGTACAGTTAAATTGTACCAACTGACCCTTAATCTAGTTAGGAATTTTTGAAAGATAGGCTAAGGAAATTTGAGCCATGAACAAGGTTTGGGCTAGATTTAAAAACTAGGCCCAATTGTGACTTAGACCAAACTTGGTAAGCAAAGTTCCCTAAATGGAGGGATATTTTCGTCTAACACATGTCCCATCATCACACCTTTGTTGACTTAATAATTGCCCAAAACTTTCGAATGCTAAGCTCCCATTAGAAAAGAAATCACCATCCCTTGACAAAGAAAGAAGAAGAACCCACGAAATTAGAAAGAAAGGAGAAGGAGAAGGAGCCGAACTAAACTAACGAAAAGCTTGGAAGGATTGTAAGTTTCTCACCCTGACTTTTGTATACTTTGAGAATTTTAAACACGAGAATGTTAATTTCTAGGGATTATGTGGTTTAACCCCCAAGAAGCGTCCTAACTTTGATTTAGTAATCTTAGTTGTGTAATAACACGTCTATGGATTATTAGGCACGAAAGGTTAAGTTTAGACTAGCATTTCTGTTAAGCCTGGACATTAGGGTTTAAGGAGTTCATACCACCTTCAAACGAGTTCTTGAAAAGTTACCTTTTTGATCTTCATAACTAGCCTATCGCGGATTAGATGGTGTTTGTTTAGGATTGAGTTTGCGAAGTACAAACTCTGCGAACTTAGGTTCGCGAACTCACTTCGCGAATCGAGCACCTTGCGAACTCAAGGACAAACCGCGGGCCACTTTGCGGGCTCCACTTTGCGAATGGAAAGAACTTAGCGAACCCAAGCTTTGCGAATCAAGCCGTTCTGCGAATTGGCAGCGAACTCCAAGCCACTTTGCGAATCCATGGAGGTTTGCGGACTAAGGAGGTTGCGAACCCGTGGTGGCATGAAGATTGCGAACCCTACTTGGCGAATTGAAGACTTTGCGGGTCCAAGCACTTCGCGGGTCCGGAGTTTTCGCATCCAAGTCATTTTGCGGGCTCATTATACTTTGCGAACTCCATGCTTTGCGAGCCCCACAAGGATTGCGAATGGAGGACTTTGCGAACCCTTAGAAGTTTGCGAGCCCACATAGGTCGCGAACTAACATTGCGAACTCACCAACTTTGCGGCCTCCCTACTTTGCGAACCCATGAGGTTTGCGAATGGAGGTTCACGGGGCCAATTCATTTCGCGGGTCCAAGGTTTTGCGGGCCCACACAAGCCGCAAACCTACTTTGCGAGCTCCATGCAACGAAGCGGTTGGCGAATCCAAAACTTTGCGGGTCCACGAAGCCGCAAACCCTACTTCGCAAAGCAAGGATTTTGCGAATGCTATAAGCACCGCGAACTCGGCGCTTTGCGAATCCTCACGCAGTTTGCGGGCCCAAGGTTGGCGGGTCCATCTTTGCGAACCCTAGCTTTGCGAATCCTTAGAAGTTTGCGAGTCCACATAGGTCGCGAACCCACATTGCGAACCCACCCACTTTGCGGGCCGACCGAGGGTTTGCGAATCGGCATTCTGCGAATTCTCATGCACTTTGCGAACCCGTTTTGCGAACCGAGCCTCATGCACTTTGCGGGTCTTAGTTGGCGAATCAACTTCACGAATTGAACTCCTTGGATTAAAACGATTTAAGTTATAAAAAAAAAAAAAAAAAAAAAAAAAAAAAAAACTATCGCCTTTTTAGGAAAATATTTTCGCACCATTTAATAAGAAAAATATTCCGATTCCAATGAGCATAGGCTCTTTCAACGCCCGATCATAATTTGCCTATCGGTGTCCTTAGGGCCAATTTTCGGTATAGGTAGACGTTGAATTCGATAGAATTTGGAACGAAAATATATAGTTGATTTAAAATAATTTATGGACTGACTTTATAGCCTTGGCAGGTTTAAAGGACGAAATTTTAGGAATTCCACTAGACCGACTAGCAAATAGTTTAAAGTCGAAAATTAGGTTCATGACTTAAATAATTCGAGTACTTAGCTAGCTTAATTAATTAATAGCTTACTGATACGAATGTTTTGGTGCCTAAGGTCGGGACTTAGGAAATTCGCCGGGCAGGTAGCAGTTAGTCTACGGACGCCAGGTAAGTGGAAATCCAACTACGACACATAACATATGTGTATATGCCTAATTTATGTGATTATGTGATGCTGTGTTTACGTGCTTATGTGAACTTGTATGATATGGTTTCATGCTTTTGGTAAGCATTATGACGATGATGCATTTGCATATGCACGAGCATGCACGACACGTTGGGAAATGAGATGATGAGTGTGCACATATATATCGCAAATAGCGAAAAGCGAATGTCGAAGTGGGCAATGAGGATATTATTAGTTAAGATAGGTGGCGGCTTCCGGGGCACCGAGACGGCGTTGATGCGCCGTCGGCGACGTTGATGCGTCGCCAGTTTACGAACGACGTTGATGCGTCGGGGGATACCATGGTTGGGTTGATGCCCTCATGGTCGGGTTGATGCCCTTATATCCCTGATTAGCGTGGTTGGGTTGATGCCCTCATGCTTTAGTATGGTTGGGTTGATGCCCTCATACTTGGGCTGATGCCCGTGGTTGGATAGAGCTCTTTACGGTGTACGCCTGGGTAAAAGCCTGCCAAGGGCCCTAAGATAAAAGATATGAGATTAAGTTGATTCATAAGACATAAGAAGCATCGGCGTGGATTGCCTTTGCGGGGTTTGACCACGTGCACGCCATGCATGATTTCTACTTACTGAGCATATCGCTCATCCCTTACGTTATGTGTTGTAGGTGCGAGCGACCACGGTACGTGATCGCTTAGATGGCAAGGAAATCTTTTGGCGCTTCCAGCAGCTTTTGGGATGGGAGTGTGTGCATGGATGACGACCTGTGAGGCCGGGCGCATAGGGATTCTTTCGATATGCATGTATACACATCTCGTGTAATTAGGATTCATATGAAGTTAGGAAGTCATGTAATTCTTTTGTCATGTATAGAAACTACTTCCATTAAAAAAATGGAAAAATTTAATACGCGTTTCCGCAACTCTATTAAGTTAAAGCAACGGTAGGCACATAGGATACGTTAGAATTAGGCGATTGGGACAGCGGGTCCTGACAGAGTGGTATCAGAGCTTCGGTCACAGGTTCTGTAGACTGTCCATGTACACACACCCAAAAGCGTGGAAGCAGCCTTGCCTGTAAGTGTTATATCTATATGAAGGTTTGTGTTGCATAATTTATTGGCCATAGGACTATCAGATAGATAAGGAACGATGGTTAGAACTAGAGGGGAGAGCAGCGGAGGTGATGATCAGAACAGGGAAACACAGCCCCTAGTGACAATCGTGACGCGACCATTCTCCAACTCACGGAGTTGGTGCGCCAACAGTCCACCCAGATTCAGCAGCTGATTCAGCAGAACAACACAAACGCTGGATCCACTCAGGCTGACAGGATAGAGATAGTCGGGGAAAGATTTCGAAGGCTGAACCCGCCGACATTCGAGAATACAACCGACCCAACGGCAGCTGAAGACTGGATCAGGACCTTGGAGAGCATGTTCGTCTATAGCCGCGTCCCTGAAGCAGAGAAAGCCCTATGTGCCGCGTTCTTACTAAGAGGAAGCGCGGGACATTGGTGGGACACCATTATGGTGATCGAGAACCCTGCAACCATGAGCTGGGACAGATTCAAGGAGTTGTTCAGGGGCAAGTATCTTACTGCTCCGGTGCGAGCACAGCGCCTAAATGAGTTCATCAACCTCAGACAGGGATCCATGTCCGTGGCCGAATACATCAGGAAATTCGAGCAGCTGTCGAGGTTTGCCGCCCATATGGTGAGCACGGACGCCCTCAAGATTGAACGTTTCCTCGAAGGATTGAAACCTGAGCTATATAGGGACGTCAGCATGGCTGGATTGCAAGGAGCCACGTATGCTCAAGTGGCAGAAAGAGCGATGGTAGCGGAACAGGCCGAGGCCAGAATCGTACGTGGCGCAGGAAGCAAAGAGAAAATTCGCACAAGTACAGGGGTCACAATGGAGCGGGGGAAGTCAGAACGCCAGTTCGTACCCAAAGGCGGGAAGCCGAACTTTCAGAATAAGCCGCCACAACGCCCGCAAGGAATCCCAATAGACCACCTAACCCAAATCAAGGGGGATTTCTAGCACCTACTATTCCAAACTGCCCAAAGTGCGGGAAGAGACATTCTGGTAACTGCTACGCCCAGACTAACAACTGTTTCAAATGCGGGAAGCCGGGGCACTTCTCGAGACAATGCCCGGAATGGGCGACGGGAAATCAAGCCGGAGGTCAGGCAGACCACAGATGGTACCAGCTCGGGTGTACACAATTACATCCGAGGAGGCAGAAAAAAACCCAGCAGTGGTGACAGGTACCCTCCTTATCCACCAAACTCCCACATGCATCTTAGTAGATTCCGGGGCGACCCACTCGTTTGCATCCGTTAAGTATGTGGCAAAACTCGGGTTAGGCCTCGTCAATCTGAATATGAATATAGGGTAGTTATGCCCCATGGGGATCCGACTAAAACCAATCAGATACTGAAAGAGTGCCCAATATTAGTCGGTGATAAAGTGTTGTCCATAGATTTGATTGTCATTCCAATGAATGACTATGAGGTAATTCTCGGAATGGACTGGTTGTCGAAGTACGGAGCTGTGATTGATTGCAACCGTAAGGTGGTTACATTTAACATAGATAGCAATGAGTCTTTAGTCTTTGAGGGGACGATGAAAATAGGAAACCTTTCTAAAATATCGGCGCTGAAAGCTCAGCAATTGATCAAAGCCGGTTGTGAAGCATACTTGGTGTTTGCGATGAAATCGGAAGAAAGTTCATCCCCAAGACTTGAAGACGTGCCGGTAGTTAAAGATTTTCCCGACGTATTCCCAGAGGAATTGCCAGGATTACCGCCTGATAGAGAGATCGAGTTCACGATCGATCTGGTGCCTGGAGCAGCACCAGTATCCAAGACCCCATATCGGTTGGCACGACCGAATTGAAAGAGTTGAAGGAACAAATAGACGAACTTCTACAAAAGGGGTTTATTCAAGCAAGTTTTTCTCCCTGGGGTGCGCCCAGTCCTGCTTGTACGAAAGAAAGACGGGTCGATGCGGCTTTGCATAGACTACACAGGGAGTTAAATAAGTTAACGATAAAGAACAAGTATCCACTACCAAGGATTGATGATCTGTTCGACCAACTACAAGGCGCTACGGTGTTTTCGAAGATTGATTTGCGGTCGGGGTATCATCAGTTGAAGATTCGCAAGGACGATATTCCTAAGACGGCGTTCAGCACAAGATACGGACATTTTGAATTTCTAGTAATGCCTTTCGGGCTGACCAACGCGCCAGCCGCGTTTATGGATCTGATGAACCGGGTGTTCCAGCTGTTCTTGGACAAATTCGTCATCGTATTCATAGACGACATACTCATTTATTCAAAGACGAAAGAGGAACACGAGCAGCACCTACAAACGGTCCTTGGAGTATTGAGGGAGAAGCAGTTGTACGCCAAGTTCAAGAAGTGCGAGTTTTGGCTAGACCAAGTCGCCTTCTTGGGACATATTATCTCCGGAGCAGGAATCTCGGTGGATCCGAACAAGATCGAATCCATCAGTAACTGGCCACAACCAACAAATGTGACCGAGGTACGGAGTTTCCTCGGCTTGGCAGGCTATTATAGGAAGTTTATTAAGGACTTCTCGAAAATAGCTTCAACGCTGACAAAGTTAACGAGGAAGAACACGCCTTTTCAATGGAGCGAAGAATGTGAACGGAGTTTCCAAGAGCTTAAGAGGCGACTGACTACAGCTCCAGTCCTTACGATACGTCAGGAAACGGGGGATTCTCCGTTTACAGCGACGCCTCAAAGAACGGCTTAGGATGCGTGTTAATGCAGAACGGGAACGTAGTAGCTTATGCCTCACGACAACTGAAAGAGTACGAGAAAAACTATCCGACACACGACCTGGAATGGCAGCAGTGGTCTTTGCCCTGAAGATTTGGAGGCACTATTTGTATGGGGAACGATGCGAGATCTACACGGACCACAAAGCCTGAAGTATTTCTTCACGCAAAAGGAATTGAACATGAGACAGAGGCGATGGCTAGAACTGGTGAAGGATTATGATTGCGTAATCAACTACCACCCAGGCAAAGCAAATGTGGTAGCAGATGCACTAAGCCGAAAAGCCGTTAGCACAGAACTACAGATGCTCGGGGTCGAGGTTGTGCAATTAGGCGAAGTCGAGACTAGACTAGCAGCTTTAACACTGCAACCTACGTTACTGGAGCGAATCAAAAAGGCGCAGGAAAACGACGAGTTCTACATCAGGATCAAAGGAACACAAACAGAGCAGCGGCAGTAGACCATGATATCCGAGATGATGGAAGTTTGTACTACAGGAATAGATTATATGTACCAGACGATGCAGGACTATGCGAAGAGACATGGATTCGAAGACATAATGGCGAACGCACATATACACCCTACTCAGTACATCCTGGAGCCACGAAGCTTATAGAGACTTACGAGCGCACTACTGGTGGCAGGAATGAAGAAAGATGTAGCCGAATTCGTCAGTCAATGCCTCACTTGTCAACAAATTAAGGCAGAACCACAAACGGCCAGCAGGAACGCTGCAGCCTTTACCCATCCCAGAGTGGAAGTGGGACAACATAGCGATGGATTTCGTGAGCGGATTGCGAGGAACCGCGAAAGGACACGACGCAATTTGGGTAATTGTAGACCGACTTACGAAATCTGCCCATTTTCTGCCAATAGGTACGACATTTCTCCATGGAGCGGTACGCGGAGCTGTACATCCAGGAAATAGTGAGACTCCATGGAATACCATTGTCGATAGTTTCAGACCGTGACTCAAGGTTCCTATCAAAGTTCTGGACGAGCTTGCAAAAGGCGATGGGAACAAAATTAACCTTTAGCACTGCCTACCATCCGCAAACGGACGGTCAATCCGAGCGGACCATCCAGACTTTGGAGGATATGCTACGAGCCTGTGTGCTCGATTTCAAAGGCAACTGGAGCAAGTACCTTCCACTCGTGGAATTCTCGTACAACAATCGTTACCAAGCCACGATTGGAATGGCCCTTGAAGCCCTGTACGGGCGTAAGTGCAGATCCCCAGTGCATTGGGGATGAAGTCGGTGAAAGGGCGATGCTAGGCCCAGACATGGTACGAGAAATGACAGAAATTGTCGCGACGATACGAGAAAGGATGCAGACAGCTCAGAGCAGACAAAAGAGCTATGCAGATCAGAGACGCAGACCCTTAGAATTCGAAGTTGATGAATGGGTCTTCGTGAAAAATATCGCCAATGAAGGGCGTAAAGAGATTTGGCAAGAAGGAAAACTAAGCCCAAGAATACATTGGTCCCTTCAAGATAGCGAAAAGAGTTGGTGAAGTAGCGTATCAACTGGAACTACCAGCATCGTTGTCGCAAGTGCACGATGTGTTCCACGTGTCGACTTTTGCGAAAATACATCGCTGACACAAGCCACGTACTGACACACGACACTCTGCACAACAGTTGAAGCCAGATTTGAGCTACGAGGAAGTGCCAGTAGAAATACTGATGCACGAAACGAAGAGGCTTAGGAACAAAGAGATTCCTCTAGTAAAAGTTCTGTGGCGGAATCAGTCAGTAGAGGAAGCCACATGGGAACGTGAGGATGAGATGAAACCCGATCCTGAATTGTCCGAACGAGCTGATTTCGGGGGCGAAATCCTCCTTAAGGGGGGAGGATGTAGCACCCGAGTCCTCGTAAGCACATTATGGCCAATAAATTTGCATAAAAATGTGGAATGCAATTATGTGCTTTTCGTGTGTTACCTTCGTGCTTATGTGACTTACTTGAAAACTTGTGTGGAAAATTACGTGCTTAGGTGATCTTATGAAATTTGGTACAGTTAAATTGTACAACTGACCCTTAATCTAGTAGGAATTTTTGAAAGATAGGCTAAGGAAATTTGAGCCATGAACAAGGTTTGGGCTAGATTAAAAAACTAGGCCCAATTGTGACTTAGACCAAACTTGGTAAGCAAAGTTCCCTAAATGGAGGGATATTTTCGTCTAACACATGTCCCATCATCACACCTTTGTTGACTAATAATTGCCCAAAACTTTCGAATGCTAAGCTCCATTAGAAAAAGAAATCACCATCCCTTGACAAAGAAAGAAGAAGAACCCACGAAATTAGAAGAAAGGAGAAGGAGAAGGAGCCGAACTAAACTAACGAAAAAAGCTTGGAAGGATTGTAAGTTTCTCACCCTGACTTTTGTATACTTTGAGAATTTTAAACACGAGAATGTTAATTTCTAGGGATTATGTGGTTTTAACCCCCAAGAAGCGTCCTAACTTTGATTTAGTAATCTTAGTTGTGTAATAACACGTCTATGGATTATTAGGCACGAAAGGTTAAGTTTAGACTAGCATTTCTGTTAGCCTGGACATTAGGGTTTAAGGAGTTCATACCACCTTCAAACGAGTCTTGAAAAGTTACCTTTTTGATCTTCATAACTAAGCTATCGCGGATTAGATGGTGTTTGTTTAGGATTGAGTTTGCGAAGTACAAACTCTGCGAACTTAGGTTCGCGAACTCACTTCGCGAATCGAGCACCTTGCGAACTCAAGGACAAACCGCGGGCCACTTTGCGGGCTCCACTTTGCGAATGGAAAGACTTAGCGAACCCAAGCTTTGCGAATCAAGCCGTTCTGCGAATTGGCAGCGAACTCCAAGCCACTTTGCGAATCCATGGAGGTTTGCGGACTAAGGAGGTTTGCGAACCCTTTGGCATGAGATTGCGAACCCTACTTGGCGAATTGAAGACTTTGCGGGTCCAAGCCACTTCGCGGTGGTCCGGAGTTTTCGCATCCAAGGTATTTTGCGGGCTCATTATACTTTGCGAACTCCATGCTTTGCGAGCCCCCAAGGATTGCGAATGGAGGACTTTGCGAACCCTTAGAAGTTTGCGAGCCACATAGGTCGCGAACTAACATTGCGAACTCACCAACTTTGCGGCCTCCCTACTTTGCGAACCCAATGAGGTTTGCGAATGGAGGTTCACGGGCCCAATTCATTTCGCGGGTCCAAGGTTTTGCGGGCCCACACAAGCCGCAAACCTACTTTGCGAGCTCCATGCAACGAAGCGGTGGCGAATCAAAACTTTGCGGGTCACGAAGCCGCAAACCCTACTTCGCAAAGCAAGGATTTTGCGAATGCTATAAGCACCGCGAACTCGGCGCTTTGCGAATCCTCACGCAGTTTGCGGGCCAAGGTTGGCGGGCATCTTTGCGAACCCTAGCTTGCGAATCCTTAGAAGTTTGCGAGTCCACATAGGTCGCGAACCACATTGCGAACCCACCCACTTTGCGGGCCGACCGAGGGTTTGCGAACTCGGCATTCTGCGAATTCTCATGCACTTTGAAAACCGTTTTGCGAAACGAGCCTCATGCACTTGCGGGTCTTAGTTGGCGAATCAACTTCACGAATTGAACTCCTTGGATTTAAAACGATTTAAGTTATAAAAAAAAAAAAAAAAAAAAAAAAAAAAAAAAAACTATCGCCTTTTTTAGGAAAAATATTTTCGCACCATTTAATAAAAAATATTCCGATTCCAATGAGCATAGGCTCTTTCAACGCCCGATCATAATTTGCCTATCGGTGTCCTTAGGGCCAATTTTCGGTATAGGGTAGACGTGAATTCGATAGAATTTGGAACGAAAATTATATAGTGATTTAAAATAATTTATGGACTGACTTTAGGCCTTGGCAGGTTTAAAGGACGAAATTTTAGGAATTCCACTAGACCGACTAGCAAATAGTTAAAAGTCGAAAATTAGGTTCATGACTTAAAATAATTCGAAGTACTTAGCTAGCTAATTAATAATAGCTTACTGATACGAATGTTTTGGTGCCTAAGGTCGGGACTTAGAATTCGCCGGGGCAGGTAGCAGTTAGTCTACGGACGCCAGGTAAGTGGAAATCCAACTACGACACATAACATATGTGTATATGCCTAATTATGTGATTATGTGATGCTGTGTACTTGCTTATGTGAACTTGTATGATATGGTTTCATGCTTTTGGTAAGCATTATGACGATGATGCATTGGCATATGCACGAGCATGCACGACACGTTGGGAAATGAGATGATGAGTGTGCACATATATATCGCAAATAGCGAAAAGCGAATGTCGAAGTGGGCAATGAGGATATTATTAGTTAAGATAGGTGGCGGCTCCGGGCACCGAGACGGCGTTGATGCGCCGTCGGCGACGTTGATGCGTCGCCAGTTTACGAACGACGTTGATGCGTCGGGGATACCATGGTTGGGTTGATGCCCTCATGGTCGGGTTGATGCCCTTATATCCCTGATTAGCGGGTTGGGTTGATGCCCTCATGCTTTAGTATGGTTGGGTTGATGCCCTCATACTTTGGGTGATGCCCGTGGTTGGATAGAGCTCTTTCGGTGTACGCCTGGGTAAAAGCCTGCCAAGGGCCCTAGATAAAAGATATGAGATTAAGTTGATCATAAGACATAAGAAGCATCGGCGTGGGATTGCCTTTGCGGGGTTTGACCACGTGCACGCCATGCATGATTTCTACTTACTGAGCATATCGCTCATCCCTTACGTTATGTGTTGTAGGTGCGAGCGACCACGGTACGTGATCGCTTAGAGCAAGGAAATCTTTTGGCGCTTCCCCGAGCTTTGGGATGGGAGTGTGTGCATGGATGACGACTGTGAGGCCGGGGGCGCATAGGGATTTCTTTCGATATGCATGTATACACATCTCGTGTAATTAGGATTCATATGAAGTTAGGAAGTCATGTAATTCTTTTGTCATGTATAGAAACTACTTCCATTAAAAAAA
>JAPQWV010003459.1:0-41142 GCA_027422505.1 Craterostigma plantagineum
ATTAGTAAAATTTGATAGTCCCAGTCTTGTTAATTACAGAGATTTTCCTGAAGATATTCGGGTGTGATGGATTTCGGCAACAAAGAAGAATCGCATAAAATATAGAATATGCCGAATTCTGACTGCCGCCGAGATCAAAAGCACAAAATTATGGATTATTATTTAAAACGTGAATTATTCATCTACTTTGCCAGCGTGTACCCAACGTTTATCTTAACTTCACGTTCATCTTTTTAGCTGGCTATCATTTAAAAACTATCAAGTGGTCTGATCTGAACGTCAAAATTGTAAAAAAAAAAAGTAAAATAATTAAATATTCGAGAATAGGAATATTTCTATTTATTGGTTTCACGACTAGCAAAAATCGACAATGATATCCTTCCTGAATTCCTCCAAAACAAAAGAAAGAAAAATGGAATTTTGTATTTAATTATGAGCCACGAATTAAATAGGCACGTGGAAAACACATCTTCCTGGGGACCCATCGCCGTTCACGGTAAGAGTCAGACCACCTTAAACATATCATCATCGTCATCGGATAAACAAAGACCCGACTATAAAAAATCAAAAATCAAGCTTCTTCAGCGTAAACAAGAGAACAACGTAAAGAAGCAGAAAAAGTTCAAAGCTTAGTTAATGCTAAGCAATTTTGGTAAATAGAATCTGAAGATATTACATACCATGTCTGAAGGTGGTGGCCTCTCTTCAACTTATTCATCTTTCAGCGATGCAGCTGGTGTTGCAGGTAAACCCTTTTTCTCTCTTTAGTTTCTGCTTTGATACGCTTAAAAGGGTTTGTTTATTTCAGCATTTATAGTTTTGAAAAGATGGATCTTGCTTTGTTCCTGGTTCTTGTTTAACTGCCTGACTCTAATTTGTGAAAAGAACCCTCTGTTTTTGAAACATCGAATGTGAATAGCCATCGCTGAAACGATCAGCTCAGCTTTCCCCCTCCATTAAATAAGTGGAAAAATGATTTCTTTTTGTTCATTTACCGACTGTGTTATACAATAATTTGTTCGATTTGTATGTGGGATTCAAGTAAATCGATCACTTTTATGTTTCTTATACTTGTCTTATCATCTTTGTTTTTGCTCTATTACAGGAGAAGTTACATTGATATCTTTGATATTTACATGTCACTTGGCAAAGCGCCTACTTTGGTACTTTTTGTAGTTGGCATTTGAAACGAAATTCTGTTTTGCAGGGAATCTCCTGGCTTTTGTACTCTTCGTATCACCCATGTAAGTTTCTTTCTTCAAAATGTCAAGAAATTCGAAACTTAACATTTCTGGCTAGCTGGTTAAAATTTGGATTTGTTTTGTTACAGTCCAACGTTTCGAAGAATCATTCAGAGCAAATCAACCGAACAATTCTCAGGACAGCCTTATATATATTCGCTTTTGAACTGCTTAATATGCCTTTGGTATGGCCTTCCCATTGTATCTCCAAACATCCATTATCCACAGTCAACTCAATCGGAGCCATTTTCCAGTTAGTTTACGTCATCATATTCATCGCGTTTGCAGAAAAAAGGAAAAAGGTACTGCTAATCGAATAGTTTCCAGTCAAGGATAAGATCTATATTCTATACAATACATTGACCTAATATTGTATATCTTTTTCTTTTTTGGTTGGGCAGCTGAAGATGATTGGATTACTATTCGCTGTTTTTGCTGTGTTCGCAATCATCCTCTTCGTAAGCTTAAATTTCTTTGATCGGCCAAGTCGGCAGCTTTTCGTGGGATACTTAACGGTCTTCTCTCTTATCTCCATGTTTGCTTCTCCACTATTCGTTATTGTAAGTGATTATTATTAGTCTTCTTTCTTTAAAAGCTCTAATGATTCTTCTGTACTAAACAGTAGTTTGTTGTAATAAAAATATATGTACAGAATCTGGTGATCAAAACGAAGAGCGTGGAATACATGCCGTTTTATCTCTCGCTCTCGACCTTCTTGATGAGCGTTGCCTTCTTCGTATACGGAATGCTCAAAGAGGATCCATTTATTACAGTAAGAAGCTAATGAGGTTACCATATATTTCATGAGATACATAAAAAGTTCAACTGTGAGTAAGAACACCAACAATCTTTCACTTAGTTTACTTTTCGAAACAAATTTCCGACGAGATATGAACAAATGCCCGTCTTTTTACATACGAAATCATTGGGGTTAACACGGAACGAATCATAATATCAGGTTCCAAATGGGATTGGAGCGATTCTAGGGATAATTCAGCTGCTGTTGTACTGCTTTTACAGCAGAAGTTCTGGTGAAATGGGAAGAAGGCCGTTGCTCGAGTCATATGCGTGAGATCGATCGATAAAACTGACGGGACTTTCGTAAAGTTTTTTTGTTGCTTTGATTTCTTGACTAAATGCATGGTGTTTTGGTTGATTTGGTGCTGTGCTTCTTCGCCAAAATCTGTTGTTGAAGTCTTGGTTTTGTTGTTTTGTCTTGTTGTGGTGCTTCGATTCTTTCGAGTTTATTGCTTTCACTTTCGTAGTGCATTCATAATGTAAATAATTTACATTTGAGTCGTTCACAGAAAATACACGTTCTGACGTTCACATCTCTAAATTCTGATTCATTTAGATATTTCACCAATAAACACGATGCCGAGAAACAATCTACTAAAAATATCACATGGGCTCATTGAAGCCCATCCTTTTTCACAACTCTGTTTTTAGCCACCGCAAGAAAATAGACACCACCGATGATAGTGGTAAGCTTACGGACCACCACCACCTTCGACTATATGCTTACAGAGAAGTAAGTATATGGTAATCAAATCTGTGCTTTGAAGCAATCAATTCAGTTTAAAACATTGTAAAGAAAAGATGGCTCAGACATCCAAGGAAGGATATGAGCAGCATTAGCTCTCAAGCCTGGCGAAGGCGAAAGCTCTTAGGCGGCCACTGCGAATGTTCATGAGAAACAAGCCTTCGAAATTATCATCATAGCCAACAAAAATTATGAACTTTCTGGGAACAAATCCCATGTACGTAAACCTCACCGTTCAAGAAACAATTGGGTCAGAAGTAGCTGATTCTTTAATAGAAAAATCACAGATTTCTCTCAATGGTAATCCATCTGATTTGTTTCTTTCGTCACACCCGACAAGAAGATAAGGAAAGATTGATTGAAAATTTAAACGAGGCTCAGACATCCAAGGAAGGATAGAAACAGCATAAGCTCTCAAGCCTGGCGAAGGCGAAAGCTCTTGGGCGGCCACTGCGAATGTTCATGAGAAACAAGCCTTAAAATTCTCATCACAGCCTCGGGAATCAATCAATCAATCAGCCTTCAATTATTGTAATAATAACATAGGATTTGTGTAAACAGGATTAACGTAACAGTGAGCTTATATGGAGTAAAGCTGTCTGTGTCGCAAGACCTGAAAGATTACTTTTTGCCCCAAAAACGAAATGAACAGATATTCGAAATAATTCTGTTCATCAGATACCACGGGCAATAAAAAACATTACATAAAGAATCGAAGAATCGGTTTATAGGAGCAACCTCAGCCGAAAGATGGTGATTTTGTTTGTAATAATCACTGGTAAATCAGCAAAATTTGGACATACTTCATCATAGATTGCATCAAAAACTACAATTGAACAACTAGAGATGAACAAGAGAGATCAGATGGTAGTGCATGATTCAATAATCATCATTCAAATACAGAATAGGTGATTGGGTTGATATCCTCACGTCTCTTCTTGCAGATCTCAGAGATCGAAATCATAGATCTTGAAAAACAAACATAAACCCACACAAACAAGAGAAAGAATCTGGATAGAAGAGGTGGAATCAGAGAAGAATGTCAATCACCACATTGCATCCATCTTTATGTAGATGCAAATTAAGACTGGGGCGACATAACAAGATCATCACTTTCCAAGACTCGACCTTTCTCACATCTTTAAAGAAGAAATAACGAAAGCATCAAAGCAATTCGTGTGAAATTATATGTTTTCTGTCTGTGTTGCGGCCATATGAAGTAGAGCTTTTGTATCTTATATAGAGCGCTTCTATTCGATTAGGGTTTCGACTTTGGCGGCGAAAACCCACTTGTGGGCTCAAGGCCCGCGGATATATACCAAGCCTTTCTAAATTCTAATACCTTAGGGCCCGTTTAGTTGATTGGATATGGGAAGATAAAACACTTTTATCTATCCTAATATTGTTCACTTCAGAAAATATTTGTCTGGATAAAGCCCGAGATAAAGTCACGGCCCGCTGCTATAAACAATCAAGCCCAATGTAAGTTAACCAACCGATCAGGCCAAGTTAATTTATCCCAACCCATCTACTAAATCCGCAATTACTAAAACACCCTTGAAATATTGTAATAACCCTACACCCATTTCATAAAACAAAACGCTGCATTAGCTAATAGAGAACGGCGATCTCGCGGTGACCTAACCAAGATTTCGATGTGTTGATTCTCGAGCTGCCGAAAAATCTTGGCAAACGGTGATTAGCTTCGAACCCTACCGCGAATCTTAGGGGGAACTGAGGAAAATCAGGTCGCTTTGCCTCTTCAGCGCCAAACGGGTCCAATCCTTCAAACCCGACCGTAAGAGGTGTTTAATCTGTCTAGATGGGTGGATTAGGGTCGGATTTATGGATAAGATTTCAGATGAGGCGGATTCTGGTCGGGCATTGGATATGGGTTCAATCTGTCTAGATGAGCTCAGTTAATGGTCTGCGAGAAGTGAGCTGACAAGGTTTTTGCTGCAGATTTGTCGAAGGTGGAGATGGGAACGAAGAAGACGACTCTCCTTCTAATTGAGGATAACCCTAACATCACAAATTATGAGCTTTTTCGATGACAAGAGTTCTAAGAGGAGAGATATTTGTTACGAGTTCTGCTTCAGTTAATCTAGAAATAATTCTCTATGTGTCTGGGTTGCTTGATTTTATGTCAAATTAGTGTTGTTCGTTATCAATACACGTTTATTGTCGATGTGAGAATTGCTTATTCTCATTAGCTTGAATAGTATAGAAGGGTACATTTGTCAATTTGTATGTATAAAATGTGATCGGTTGATTAATCGTGTGAAGTGAACAACATAGTATCACAGTGTGATATTTAAAATAAACAAACTAAACAGGTGTTGGATAGGTTTAGATAAGACTATTATCTCATCTTTTAACACGGGCTATTTTGTGTGTCCTTTCTCGTGTGGGAAACTAAACGGGGCCTTAGACTATGTTTATCAATGACCCGGACAATCGATCGTGCAATATAATTAATAAAATAAATTAAACAAGTAAATATTTCCCACAACCTTCCACACCGTTGGTGGACCAACCTGATTCACCAACCGGTTGTGCACAGTTTTCAAAACTGTTTTTGTGATTTTTATTGATTTTTATGATACATTTAATTATATATTAAATTTTATTTTAATTTTTTTATCAAAATGTATGAAATTTTTTACTCAACAAATAGAGACTAATATTGCTACATTTTGAGTCACAATTTCAAATTATCTATTTCTGTATTACATTCTATAATCTATCATAATTCATATTATTTTTCTATCTCCAATGACCAAAGTATCTAAATTTTGTATCATATAATGTAATCTATTTTAAACATTCAAAAACTACTAAAAATAATTATAAAATATAAATATGATGGGTTGTGTTGGGTTGTTGACAAAGTATGCAAATTGTTGAGGTGTAGGTTGTGAATGTGGAGGAGAGAGAAATTAATATTTTATTCTCATGACCGGTTGTGAAGGTCATGGATAAACATAGTCTTATATTTTGAATTTATTGAAAATTTAAAATATCTAATAGATGAAATATTTAATCATTTATTATTGATTTTTAAATATATTTATAAAAATTTCAACCGTGTGCAACGATATAAGTATATAAAAAAAATTGGAGAAGTAAATGATAATTACTCAAATTGCAAAAAATAAAATAAAAATCCAAAGATAAAATAGCAGTTAAAGATGACATATCAATTTAGTTGCAGAAAGTTGCTAAATTTCTTCTCTCACGGATTCAAAACCATTGGATAGTGCCAAAATAGTTTTGCTGTAAATTAGAACATTCTTATTACTGAAGCTCAAATTTGGTTTAAACTGAACCAAAGGGACGCAGCATATTGTTATGGACTATGCAAGTCATTATAAGGAAATACCTCATTTCACATAATTCTTATCACACCCTACAATCCAACACGCACACCTTAGTCGAGGGTGTCGAATCCAAACAACTATAAATCGAAGCACGAAACTCGTACGAATTGGGCTCCGAGGGATGAACTTCGATCCAATTCTTATCAACCATCTTGACGTATGAGTTGGAAGCAAGAGCAGCAGAAAATCGAAGCGCATCGTTACGCTTCACAGTTGTTCTCAAGAAGCTCATGGAGAATATCACATCGAATACGTCTTCAGACATGGCGTCATCAGACAGTTCAATTCCCATGTTTCCTTTGCGCAAGTCGACAAGCCCAAGCAGTGCATGGCTGTTTTGGCTTCGTTTAGTGACACTGCAAACCTGAAAGAGGAAAAAAAAAAGAAGGATGTGACGTTGTGTCTAAAATTTGCAACCATTTACGTTTCAAGAGATTGACTTTGCCTCGATGTACTCTATGCCCGTTTCACTTAGCTCGTCTAGCAATGAATCTTGGGAAGAGAGTAGTGTGATTACTCCCCCAGAGCCGATGGGTCTTTGAAGAAATTCCCATGGTGACTTCATCAATATCTTGTGCTTGCCTTCTTCGAGCGAGCTAGTGACGGAAGGGAGCTTCTCTTCTTCCAAAAACCATACCTGTTAACGATTTTTTTAAAGATTTTAGCAGAGATTATTCTGATCGAAATGATGTATTAGATCACCACTAATTTCTTGTTAAAAAAACAAAGCATAAGAGCAAACCTTATCAGGATCAAATCCAAAGTAATCGTGATTTGAGAATAGTTCGGGTAAAGAACTGACTGAAGGTGCAGGGCAGACCAACACAAGAGGCACAGATGGGCGGTCTTCAACCTGTAATACCGAAACCCAAGGACTTGGATGTTACTGAAATATGTTGGAAGAGGAGGAAACGACTTCTAGGTGCTTTTGGGAAATCCTATCAATAAGCAGTGCTCATGGGGCAGTGCAAATAAATTAATTTAGAAAAACTGAGTCAGAGTAGAGAGGTGTATCATTTTATATTTATTTCCAATAAAAATGCAAGAAAACAGCGTATGGAAAAAGAAATGCAATGGAGCAACAATTTCATATGCATCGTAGAAAAGTACTTGGGAAGATAGGCATTCGAATTGTGTAAAGCATTAGAACAGCATGCTTGTTCTTACCTTCACAAATTTTTGGTGGTCATGCAATAATTCTTTTACCATGAGATCAGAACTATTTTCTGACTCATCCAGCACTAAAATTACGGCAACTTTGCCTTTTGAAGTCAAAGCTTGACCATCCACCTCCATTTTGTCATATGAATTAGCTAGCTTTCCACCGAGAGAAGAATCAGGGTGATTGTTAAATCTTAGAATGGATGACCTTGGCACAGAGCTTAATATATGGAGCAAAGCCAGTCTGATCCGAAGAAACAAATTGCGAGATTATAAATTTCCAATCGTTTTATTGATACAAAAACGAACGAATAACTGATTCACCATGAAGCAAATTGGTCTCAACATACGATAAAAACCATACCTTTTAGATGGGTTCCCAATACTTGGTAGAGCATGTTCAAGCAACTTTGAATTTACAGCCACAATTTGATTGGCTAATAAGCTCCTTTGGTCTTTCTCTCCATACCTTAAGCCATCAAATACATGTTTCTGATCCATTTCACATAGTTTCTTTTTAGCGGCTAGTAGACGCCGCTGAAATTTTTTTCTTTCTTTCCATTCCTGAGACAGACAACAGACAGTATCAGAACAGAATAAGTCAAGAGAAGAGAAAAAGAAATCCTAGACCGGATTGTGAAGGACACAGACATAAATAACTAATCGCCTGGAGAATAAATAGATCAATGCTGGAAAATATAGTTTGAAGGAATGCTTTTTAAAGCAGTTGACTGGATTAATGTTTAACTATTTAGGCATACATTTAGCAAGCCTTTTGCAGAAAAGCATAGGAACCAAAAGTGAGCAAAGAGGAAAGATGAATAGAAAGCACAAAGCATCTCACAATTTCCCTCCTTTCTTTCTTTGATCTTTCATCAGATCGAACATTTAATCAAGCAGCCCCTTTGGAGGGGTTATCCACATCTCTTTTCTCTCTAGATCTACATACGGAACAATAGGTTCAACAAATGGGATCCACACTAGTGGGCCAGAATTATTTGTCCCGAGTTGATGCTTTCCAACTTGTCCTGGAATACAGTCCAGCTTGACCCGTAGCAGATCACTTGCTCCGGTGTTGAAAACACTTGAAACAGTTCCAACTGGTTCACCCGTTTCCTGTAAGGCTTTATCATGAGAAATGGAATGGAACGAGAAACCAAAGTTGATATGAATGGAAAAGGTGGGGAGCCTAAATTCATGATTATTTAACAATTAGCAATGAAGTGATAAAAGATTATTTAGGAAGAGATACTCTAACTTGAATATCCGGAACAAAAGGCTGAAACATGGCATTGAGTAACGACCTCATAAATATTTTCTCAATACCAATACACCTATAGCAAACTCTCCTCTAATATTCATGTAACTTGGCAGACCTTAAGAATAACTCTCATTCCAATAAGATCACGGGTGTAGAACTCTCCGTCTTCCAAGGTAGGTCTCTCTTCATCTGTAACCATTATAGTGGATCCAACGAGTTTCTGTGCCTGAACAATGACAGCAAAAGATTGTAAGTTTACTTTATACACTCAATCAGACTCCAAAGTAATGCTACCTGTTCAAATGTATTGATACTTTTGAACCGGACGATCCAGAATTTTCCGGCGTCTCTGCCCTCCAGCAGCTCAATTTCTTGAAGCATCTCATTTCCTAAAGCTTGCTGCTTCAACCATCTCGTCCCTGGCTAGAGCGAAGAACAACGCCAATTAGATAATAGATTAAGACTTAACACCACATTGAAAATTCTCAAACTTTTGCTTCCATTTATTCCACTCTATCCCATCCCAAACAAAAAGCGGCTTTAAGCTCTTTTGATTATCTTTCTACCAGAACTCGTTTCACCTTAGAAAAGCGCAGCTCAGGAAAATCTGTGGTAGGCTTTATCCGAACGTCTCCTTCGAAACCATGAACGCCGCATACATAACCAGTCTCAACAAATCCACCTGTTGGTGACGTAGTCTCTGCAACTTCTTGAGTAGCTGTAAAGAAATGTAAAAGTGTTCAGGAATGAAATAGAGCATGATAAATTGAGTTGCAAATTAGAACTAAGCGTTAAATATATCAATCACCAAAACAGAATACATGATTACGCCATCAGAACATCGATTTCTCCTCAAGCAGACTGTAACTCAGTCAAAATAAAAAATAAAAAAAAACATAGAAGCTGGTTTGAAACTTCACAGCACCATACGGTATCCGAACTTAGACAAACACTAGACCTTCTGCTCAACGTCAACCCAAACAATCTAAAACGACTTGAACCACAAACAAGAAAACGATAGCACATCCACATACAAAAAAAAAACGCAAAAAGGAAACAATAGAAAAAAAAGGATATCCGAGTATTACCAGTAGAGTAACAAGTAGAGAGATGAGGTCTCCACGTGTGCAAAGACGTCGATGGAGCTGTAATCGAAAAAACGGTCGAAGTACTGATACATCTCTTCGGGAAAATGAGTGGATGAGCTACAAAATTCGACGAACAGCAGAGGATTGCAGTGCCCTGCATTGCAGTATTTCGTGTTTCTTCACCTCAAGGCTAAAGCACAAGAAGCGTCGAAGTGTAGATATTTCATTTCTTTATTCTATTTTTTTTTCTGGATAATAAATAAACAACGAAATTTGTAAATTGTCCATTGGGCCAAAGTATAGACGGACACATAAGACTAAGGGGGTGTTTGTTTTGGGGTGATCCTCCAGAATATCACCGTAATCCTCGCTACTGTTCTCTATCACTGTGTTTGTTTGATCTAGGTGATGAGTCATCACCGTAATCAAAGATCACCTATGTGATAAAAACGAGGTGATATTTCACATTACGAATCACCCCAAAAAACCTCAGTGATCCTTCATCACCTTGATGGGGTGATATTTCTGATTTTTTTCCGGACAAAATTATCCGTTATAATTAACTTTATTTCCTCTCACTACCCCTAATTCAAATCAATAATATTGAACAATAGAATATTCGTTTGTGTTTAGTGCTATTTTCGATAAAATTATATCCCATCATACATGCTTATGTGTATCTTTTAAAAAAATAAAATATTCTCATCTTACTTTGTATCTTTTCTTGTCAGAATCCGAACTACTCAAGCCATCTTTTTCATTCTCCTTTCATCAATCGTTCGACGTTGAACTGTGTGTAAGTGTTTAGTGCTATTTGATTTTTGTGCCTTTCATAGTCAACAATTGTGGCTAATCGTTTAGTGCTATTTAATTTTTAGTTGCATTTTTGTTCCTTTCATACCAACAGCTTATTGTCTAATCGATTCCTCAAATTTTTTTAAAGCTCAATGTTGTTTTTACTCGTATTATTGTGTGTGTATGTGTGTAGGCATTTATGCAACGTACTTGTTTATAACGATTGTGATTTTTGTTTATAACGGTTGTGATTTGTTGTTCATACTTTGGCCTCAGGAATAAGCCTTTTCGTTACTATGATGAGCTTGCCGAGATCTTTGGAAAAGATAGGGCAACTGGTGAGATGGCTGAGAGTGCTGCTGATATTGTTGAAGACTTGAATTTGAATCCTGATAATGACGGAGAGGACATCGAGGTAGTTGAACTTGAGGCCAATGATGATCCGCCAATTGTTGTTGGTGACAATGACTCTCCAGAGGGTATGCATCAACCCACAACTAAGGCCAATTCAAACAAGAAAACTAGTGAAAGCAGCAAGAAGAAAAGAAAGAGAGATGACAAGGATGTGATGGTTGACTTGGTTGGTGCACTTGACCGGATTGGAATGTCTTTGAAGCAAGCTTAGAGGAGTTCAAGGTGATATCTACTTATTACCACTACCAAACTCAAGGTGATACGAGGAGGCAAACATTGTTCAATGATATTTCCAAGATTCCTTCACTATCTATGGATGATAAGATCACCCCTACATCAAACTTCTTGAAGGACAACACCAAAGTTGATATGTTTTTTAGCATGCCGAAGGAGGTGAGACATATGTTAGTGATGAAGGAGCTTCATAACGACCCATCATATGGTTACAGGCCCTCGGTTGATTAGTTGAGAAAATTTTAGTGCTATCAGTTGTGAGTCGTACTTTTGCGTAGTACTTTCTGAGATTTATTATGCGTTAGAATTTGTGATTTTTTTTGCGAACATATCTTTCTTATATTTATATGAAGGCTTGCATTTTTAACGATTGTGAACCTTTTATTGGATGATTATTTACAAGCATTTCATGGGAGGTTACAGAATTATATTTTTGCTACAAGAGACATGTTCTTTTTTTATATATAAAGTTATATATTAGAAACTTATAAAATAAAAGTTGATATAAATGAATATTAATCTTGATAAAAATCACCCTGAAACAAACACGTTAGTGCACATCACCAAGGTGATATACATAGGGTTAAATATGACATTTACACAACATCACCTTACACATCATCGTGATTAAACAAACACGATATTCTAATATCACCATGATATGTAAAATGAAATATCACCCCAAAACAAACACAGTGATGACATATCACGTTGATCCACATCACGGTGATGCTCACATCACGGTGATGTGTATATCACCGTAATGTTGGATCACTTGAAACAAATACCCCCTAAGTTTATTGGTGACTTCAACAATCGGTTGTGGATTATAATCAATTAAAATAAATCAGAAAAATTAATAATTCCACAATCGGTTGTGACTCAACCCACAAACGGTTGGTGTACAATTTTCAATAAACTGTTATAATGCTTTTATGATTTTTTATGATACATTTAATTTATCTTTAAAATTTAATTTTTATTATTTTATCAAAATATATGATTTTTTTCTCTACAAATAGAGACTAGTATTGATACATTTTGAATCACAATTTCAAATTATCTATTTCTTTATCACATTCTATAATCTATCAAAATTCATATTTTTTTTCTCCAATGGACAAAGTATCTAAATTTTATATCATATAATATAATCTATTTTTTCAACATTAAAAGACGACTTAATATAATTATAAAAGATAAATATTATGGGTTGTGTTGTGTTGTTGATAAAGTTGAAAATCTTTAGGTTTGGTTATGTGTAGGTTGTGGATGTGGAGGAGAGAGAAATTAATATTTTATTCTCATGACTGATTGTCGAGGTCATGGATAAATATTTTATTCTAAAACGTACTAATTGCATTCGAAGCTAGTATTATTGCTTAATTATAAATCGAACCTCTCAATTTATGCTCATTACATCCCAAGCCCCGTAGTCGAGCAATCAACCGAAATACACGTGTCACTGGCTCTAAGATCTTCCAATTTATATCCGCCTGTCGTTTCTGGCTCGTCGATCGCCGGACAAAAGCAAGCAAGAGACGTTGAACTACTGAAATAAATAACAAAGACAGAGTTTTTATCGTTTATTCTAGAAAGATGCTGACACTTCCTTCCTCGTCTTCTCTGCTCAATAACAAGAATGGAATCTTCTGTATCAAATCTCCGAGTAGTTCTCATCGAGCTGGGACCTTTTGTTGCTTTTCTGCTCAAGCCCAGCTATTGAAGAAGCGCCAATTGCTTAACCCACGAAGGTCGGCGGATGCTTTGCTAATTTTGTTTTCTAGCATTCTGTAATCCTTCTCTGTCGACTGTCCGATAATGAGCTTTTTATGCACGTGCTTTAAATGGGGTGAAGAAAGATGGTGACGAACAAGAAAAGACATGGATTTGGTGCTGTTTGCTACTCTGCGCCGCTCACGCCGAGGAATCTTCAGTGGATTTCTACCGTGTCTACTGCGTATGCTGCTATATCTAAAAGTTCCCATCATTATTTTTTTTCTTTTTGCAATTACTTCGCTCTACTTCTGTATCTCTTGAGCAAAGTCTTATTGAAAGCTTCAAAGATTCTTGGTATGCTACTTAGAATAGAACTGTAAATCTTAGCAAGTTCCCTATTTAATTTCTAATGATACCTCGAATCGAATATAAATATTAGTTTCTTTTTGTTTTTTCCTTCTCGAATCCTATCCTTGTATGTTTGGTCAGTTTGCTGATGCTGGCTAAGGGAACAGCTATCCAAAAGTCGTTCCTCGTTCCTTTATTCGCCCTCCAAGCACCTGCCTCCATTGTGACATGGATGAAGTATGTTAATTTCATTATAGTCTTCCTTTAGTCGGTCTTCCAAGTTTAATGGAACTGTGAACTTTGCAAGTGAATTTTCTGCTTATTCCAGGGGTGAATATGGCATATGGACGGCATTTGTAGCCCTTCTAGTCAAGCTCTTCTTCTTCATACCTGGTAATGTTTGTTTGTTCCATGACGTTCTAACGTTCTTTATTCCTAGATTTTTTGCATGTATGTATTAATCAACAATGTAAGCATAACGAGGTTTTCTTTATAGGTGAGTTAGAGTTGCCATTTCTAGCATTGCTGCTTGTTATAGTGTCCCCTTATCAGGTTACGAGGCTGAGGTCAGTCAAATATTAAAAACACGTCGTCTATGCACGCTCACCATAACGTTTCATTAAAAAAAAAACTAAGTCGATTTCTCAAATAATCTTTCATCGCAGAGGAACGCAGGAAGGGGTAATCCTTTCTCTGGCGATATCAGCTTATCTCGCTTTCCAACACTTCACAAGAGCTGGCAGCTTGAGAAAAGCATTCGATCAAGGTTCCATAATAGCCACCATAGCCACTGTATGTACTGTGCTCGTGCCTTGTTTGCTTTTAATCTGATTTCTTATACGTTATAGGAAGTACAAATCCTTACGTCGTTCTCCGTAAAATGTTGTATAAACTGTTTCGTGCGCAATGTCGATAGAAGTTGAATTATTTTTCTGTTAAGTTCCTTCTTTCAATAACCTATTGAACGTATATATCTTCGCTACATTATCTCGACCTACGAATGCTTATTTTCAGACTAAAGAATTATGTCTATAACCATCTGTGACATGTCTACACGCTCTATCACTATTTGTTTTTCCTCTAACATCCGCAGCCATACGAAGCGAACCAACCCTTTTAAGGCGTCGAGATCTATTACACATCATGGCAATCTCTTTCTGCCTCAAAAATGTTATCAAACCAATGCTAAGCCTCATTTTTTTCAGCTCCTCAGAGATGGTTGGTTAGGACAAATCCCAGCAATAGGCAATGCGTGGCAATGAGCATCGCTGCATCCATAGATAACCTCCGCCCCGTGCTGGGAGGACCCGCGGGCTCCGACCCGTAATCGTAGCCCGGTTCCGACCCGTATCCGTTTCCTCCCGGCGGGTTGTACGGATTGACGACGGGCGTAGTCGTGCTGCAATTTAATTAGCAAAGGGTTTCGAAACGGTCAAAACGGTAATAATAGCTTTTTTTGAGGTTGTAGGAAAAAAAAAGGCCTAACCTCGGCGGCGTCACGGGAATAGCAGGCGTCACCGTGGGCGTGGACGGAGGGGGGTTCATCGCCGGAGCATTAGTCTGAGATGCGTACCGACAGTTCCCGTGGCCTGAATCAGACCAAAGGGATTGAAATCCACATATGATACTGTTGAATGACCGCTTCGCATAAAAGCTTAAATTTTACATATTATGTTTTCAACACGCCCCATGACATTAGGTTGATAGGCTTATGCGTATAATTTCCTTAAATAGCTGGTCGTAAGAATTCGTATCCATGACCTTCCGGGTGCCGTTTAGCATGCAGAAATCGATGTGGAAGAGAGAAAGAAAGCGTGTAATAGTACACACGAAGCGTGGAACGGTTCGATGCGTACTATCACATGTTTTCTTTTCTTTTCTATATTGAATTCAACATACCAAATGCACCCTTAAGTTCTGAACTCTCATATCTTGCCGAATGACCTCTTCACGTAAAAGCTTAAACTTGTACGCAAAGTATATTATTTTTTAATTTTATATATTATATTTCCAACAGATCTAAGGAGTCTGCGTAAGAGAGGAAAATCAATAACTAAAAAAAAATCTTACTCGGGTCCTGGTTAGTGATCTGAGCGGTCCCACCGAATACGCAACTGTTCGGGGACGGGTTCTTCTGGTAATAACTATTGAAGGCGTACGAAGCGTGGTCCTTGACCGTGTTGGGCTCGTAGCACGCACCGTTTGGCTGAATGGACGAGCAGTCGGCCCCACCGTAGCCGCATGCGTAGTCCAGGGCCACCTGCAAGGACGTCTGGGAAGCGCTGGGGTTCGCTACGCACCAGCCGCCGCCCGACGCCGTGGGGCCCGTGGGGTTCGCAAACGTTGGAGCCGGCGGGTTCGTCGGGTTCACGATTGGGGTCGTGCCCGGCGTCGTCGGGTTCACGATGGGCACGGTCGCTTGCCTCTCCGTGGCAATTATTACGTGGTGATTGTTACGTAGTTGAGCTCGATTCTCTGCAAATGTTAAGTTTGCATCTGCAATGCAAGAAATTACCTTTTTTTGGCCGTTGAAAGGTCTGAAATTTAAAGGGTGTTATGCAATAACGAGATATAGCAATCAAATCACCTGATTGAAGAAAGAAGGCGATGATAAGCCAAGCAATGTGATGGGAGGCCATGGATGTATGAAACTGAATGAAGAAGCTATCTATCTATGTATTTGTCTATCTTCAGACTTCATGGATTTTGTGGCGGTGAAATATATATATGAAGCTTGGCAAGAATCGTAGCTTTCTTGCAATGGTGAGAGATCTTTCTGTGTGTCGGGGAGAAAAGGAATATGAGAAAACTTGAGGAAAGAGGAAATGGTGCGTTGGAGAGACAAGAATCGCCATGATTTTTGATGCCCAGACAGGGAAAAGGTTTGCAAGAAAATGCAAAGGGGTTAAGGAATCTCTCTTATATATATCATGGATGGATTCTATCCGTATGTTAGATTTAAGTCTTTGAACTAAAAAAACTTGGTTAGTATAGTAATAGTACCAAGTTGATGAAAGGTAAAGTTAAGACGAGGGAACAAGAGATTTTTCATAGGTTTCGCATGTCTCCTATTTTTATTTTTCCGACGTATTCCCCCAAACACTACTGTAGTCGCAACATCTTGATTTACTACGAACATCACATTGAGTTATGGAACATTATATAGTTTTATAATGGGATAAAACCTAAAATGGTCCCCGCTGTTTACCCTATGAACCAATTTAGTCTCCGATGTTTCGCGTGAACCAATTTAGTCCCCGATGTTATCGAAAATGAACCAAATTGGTCCCTCCGTCAATTCGTCCGTCAATTTAGACGGAGATTGCATTTGCGACGGCTTTATCGACGGAATTTCCGTCGCTAACTGAAAATTTTAAAAAATAATAAATTAAAAATATTAAAAATGAGGAAAAATGAAAAAAAAGGAAAAAATTCAAAAAAATAAAGTAAAAAATTCAAAAAAAAAGAGAGAATATTACCAAAAATTAAGTAAAAATAAATAATAATAAAAAAATAATAAAAGTAAAATAAAAAAAATTTAAAATAGAAAATGATAAATTAAACATTAAAAATTAGGAAAAAAATACAAAAAAAGAATAAAAATTCAAAAAATAGAGTAACAAATTCATGAAAGAAGAGAACATTACCAAAAACTAAATAAAAATAAATAATAACAAAAATCAGAAAATAATAAAAGTAAAGTAAAAACTAAATTTAAAAGAGGAAATGATAAATTAAACATTAAAAATGAGGAAAAAATCCAAAAAAGGAAAAAAAATTCAAAAAATAGAATAAAAATTCAGAAAAACTAATAAATTAAAAATAAATAATAATAAAAAGATGATAATAATTAATTTATGATTTAAAAAATAAAAAATAAAAAACGTTAATTTATATTATTTATTTTTTAGTTTATTAGTAACATTCTCTTATTTTGAATTTTTACTCTTTTTTTTGAATTTGTTTTCCTTTTTGGATTTTTTCCTCATTTAAGGTTTAATTTATAATTTCTATTTTAAATTTAGTTTTTATTTTATTTTATTACTTTTTTATTTTTATTATTATTTATTTTTTATTTAGTTTTTGGTAATATTGTCTCTTTTTTTTGAATTTTTCTTTTTTGCATTTTTTACTCTATTTTTTGAATTTTTATTCCTTTTTTAGTATTGTTTCCTCATTTTTAATGTTTAATTTATCATTCTTATTTTAAATTTAGTTTTTATTTTACTTTTATTATTTTCTATTTGTTATTATTATTTATTTTTTTATTTAATTTTTGGTAATATTCTCTCTTTTTTAGTTTTTTACTGTATTTTTTGAATTGTTTTCTTTTTTTTTGCATTTTTCCTCATTTTTAATATTTAATTTATTATTTTTTTAAATTTTCAATTAGCGACGGAAATTTCGTCGCTAAAGCCGTCGCAAATGCAATCTCCGTCTAAATTGACGGACGAATTGACGGAGGAACCAATTTAGTTCATTTTCGATAACATCGGGGACTAAATTGGTTCACGCGAAACATCGGGGACTAAATTGGTTCATAGGGTAAACATCGGGGACCATTTTAGGTTTTATCCCGTTTTATAATATTATGTTATATTTTCTGGGCTGTTCCATTCCACTGCAGCATAACGAAAAGCCCATTATAGGCCCAACAAAGCCCACCTAAATTCCATGACCCGACCCGGCATCTGTTCATATATATTTGTCCTGTTTGTTTCTTCACTGTTTAAGGGGTTTTACAGATCTTCGTCCTTGTGATTCTTGTTTTCTCTGAGAGGAGTTCTCCAGCTGAAGCAGAATGGGTACTAGTCGCTAGTAAAAATACGTGATTTCGAGTTCTTTCTGAACGGAATCCGATGTCGTTAGTCCTTCTACATTGATTCTGCTCTCTGCTAATTCGCATCGTTATTATAATTTATTTTTTCTTTGAAATGGCGGAGCAGGATAAACTGTCGAGCCAATGCTGTGCCGCGGTAATTTATCGTATTGCCATACTTTTTTTGTCGTTCGTTTCGATTGGAAGTCATGTATGATCTTTGACAATATCATTTCGTAGATTTTAACTTTATGTTTAGATTTGGTATGCAAGTTGTAAGATCTCGGCCCGTTATTAGGTCGATCTTACGTGTATTTTATCGAACGGGTTGCGAGCGTGCTAATATTTATTATATATGAAGGAATTTTGAAAGAAGAGAAGAAGAACAACTGAGTTTAGGCAAGGATAGTGAAGAAGAAGAAGATTAGTGAAGAAGAAGACGATAGAGAAGAACGATCATACAACGAGAGATATAGACGAGATTGAGCTGAAGAGATTAATTGTTTTTTTGCTTAAGTTTGATAGATGAGAATTACAATATAAATGCAACTACTAAATGGGCCACAATGCATATTGGGCTACTATATATTTGTGATATAATGTGCCAAGTCCAATAACTCTTGATCGTAACATTTCTCTCCCGTTGAAGATATCCTCGTTCTCGAGGATGTGCGAGCCGACTAAGTGGAATAATGTCCGTCACAATAGCACGAGCATCGCTATTGCTAGTGCATCTTTTCCCACGAACGAATGGTCGGTATTTTCTTCGATAAAGTTGATCTTCACTTGTATCCTTCTTGGTAGTGAAAGAACCTTTCCATTGATACCATTAGCACAAGCTTGGACCCCTTTTTTCTTCTAGTATCCATTCTCGCCGGGACGACACACTTTCCTCGATCGAAAGGTAGGTTCACCTTCATACTCTCGACAATATTCCAACGCCCTCGAATAAACGGTACGTTTTCGTGTAGCTGCTCGACGTACCTTCGCCCTCGACCGAAAGGTAGGATACGACCCTTACCGAAGTAGAACGGCTCGGCATACCAACGCCCCCGATCAGACGGTACACTAGGATCCTTTCCAACGTTCAACTTGATATATCCACATTCTTGATCCGCTACATTTGTTACCCAGCCGAACAATTCATCCTCAACCAATGTCAATCCATTGTTAACTAACACGAACTTATCAAACAATATCAACGATTCCCCAAGCAATAACGATTTATCCTCATAATATTTAGGCGAGCTAACATACTCTTCAATCATCACATATTCATCAACTAGCAACGATTCATCACATATAACATCAATTATGTTATCATTACAAACATTGGTACCTCATCTGCCCATATTCGACATTGTAGATTCCTTATCGATGAACAATGATGAATCCTCGTTAACCGACATCGATTCACCAACCAACACCGAACAGTCGTCCTCGCCTACGACCGATTTCTCAATGTGAGCGAATTCATCCCCAGTCGATTGCATTTATCATTAGTCAACATCAACGAATCTTCAAACCGAATTTGTTCCATCTCATCCAACAAATCACCAACAATAGCCTCCGTCGAAATCAGCTCAATCTCACCCAACACCAATGAGTCATCATCTTCACCCAACTTCACAGGGGCAAATCTCTTTAGCACATCTTCATTCCAAGTTAAGTCCTTACCTTCAACGTACTCGTCGTACCATTCGAGAGCCTCGCCTTCGACGTAAAGCCAGGCGCGCTGCGTTCGCTCGACATCAGTTAGGGTCTTCGATGCAAAGTATTGACCGCACTCCTCTACCCAAGCTATTGCATCCGTTTCATAGAAGATGGGAGGTATCCTGATCCAAGTAATCATCGCCATCGTTGAAATCTCCGGTCCAAGGTTCAACTGCTCAAATACCACGTTGTAAGATCCCGGCCCGTTATTAGGTCGATCTTACGTGTATTTTATCGAACGGGTTGCGAGCGTGCTAATATTTATTATATATGAAGGAATTTAGAAAGAAGAGAAGAAGAACAGCTAAGTTTAGGCAAGAATAGTGAAGAAGAAGAAGAAGAAGAAGAAGAAGAAGAAGAAGAAGAAGAAGAAGAAGAAGAAGAAGAAGAAGATTAGTGAAGAAGAAGACGATAGAGAACGATTATACAGCAAGAGAGATATAAACGAGATTGAGCTGAAAAGATTAATTGCTTTTTGCTTACGTTTGATAGATGAGAATTACAATATAAATGCAACTACTAAATGGGCCACAATGCATATTGGGCTACTATATATTTGTGATATAATGGGCCAAGCCCAATAACTCTTGATCCTAACACAAGTCTTTTGACGCATTTGTTCTGTCAATTTCTACCAGGGAGAAGGTCTGTGTATTCTTCTCTTTTATACGTATTGGATTATTTGACGTTGGAATGAAGGAAAACAGTCTGAGCAGTAATTTCTTCCAGTCTCTGTGTTCCTTTGTTCTGAGAATTCACTCAGGTAAATACCGTCTCACTATTCTTATTTAATACTCTTTGGTTGTATACCTGTTGAAATTATGACGTATTTTGTTGACTAAATCGCACCGTCTACTCTTGCAAAACTCTCTGATCTGGCTCTTATGTGGATGTTTCTCGAGTCATAGGATTTGCTGAACTGTTTTCTCTTATTGAAGATTTTCTCGTGCAACGAAAAGTATTTGTTTGTGGCGATGTGGATGCCCAGAAACCATTCGTTTGCAGTTCCAAGGTTAACTTTGTCCTGGATGGCATGTCGTTGAGCTTTCTGAAGTGGAAGCTTCCACTTGTCTCTTGGTTGCTGCTGGAAATCTGTTAGCATCTATATGCACAACATTTGGTCACATTTATTTGTGAGATGTTCTTGCAACATATTCGCAATGAAGAAGTTTGATGCTGAAGCAGTGCTCACCGTTCTTCATGATTTTGCCCACATATGTGGCTCACAGTACCTTAACCATCAGCAGTCTATGCTAGCAATGACATTGACAAAATCTTTGGTTGTGTTTCTCGGAAAGCAAGCTACATCATCTAAAGCTTGGGATTGTGGCATCCGTTGCCCTTTCTCCAACGGTGCACTTTCTATGGAGGATCTCACTTTCGATAATGCAAAGCTCTTGTTACTGCACGGATCACTGAACAAGAAGCGAATCGAAGATGGGTTGAGTTCTAGTGTTGACTATAATGTGAAGTTCCGCAACCTCATTGACGTTCTTTCGTTGGTTGAACTTCAAGCTTCCCTATGGTACGGCATCAGACTCTTCAATTTATCATGAACTTTCTACCTTGTTTTTTATTTATCTCAAAATTTCCGTCGATTCCTTGATAGTGCATTGAGTTGTATCATTCTCTCATCAGACATTTCTTGATATACAGAGTTGGGATTGACATTCATCAAACTGGTAAATCCAATCCATGAAATGTGCAAATCACCTACGATTAAGGATTCATCTGCAACTATCATCGTTCCGTTAGGTCAAGTTGGCAGGTGTTCTCCATAAAACTAAACCCCAATAATATACCGTTTTGCATAGGTCGCCTTGTCCATGCTACAGCCATTCGTGTTTGTTATACATATCCAAGACTCATAGGTTTCAAAGTTAACTCACGTGAGTGTTCAATTTATTGATTGTTTGCAGGCTTGGAAAAACAGCTAATGGCTACGAGGACAGAGCTGTCAAGAAAGTTAGAGAATGTTTATCTGCCTTGCTATGGGGTCTTTTTAAAAAATAGGCTGACTCGGTCAGCTTTAAAAAAATGGCCCCGTCGATTCTACCTTTTAAAAAATAGCCTTCAAATTAAGGGTATTTTTGTCTTTTTACAATATCTATTTTTTATATATAGCAGGGGTCTCGTGCTCATGAGACCCCTGCTATATAGCATGTGACCCGCGCTGGGTCTAGTGGTTTATAGCAGGGGTCCCATGACGCACGGGACCCCTGCTATAAAGTGGGGGACCCCACGCACAACATGGGGGTCTCATAAGCACGAGACCCCGGCTAATGCTATATATATATATATATAATTGTTGGGGATTTGAATCCACGACCTATTACTTGAACGTCCGACTACACAACCACTGGAATACACCCCCGCCCGTCCACCCAAACGCGGTTCCCATTTAACGTATTGGTTTTTAATGTGGGGCCCGATTAGTAAGGGCACGACGGTTACATTTGAAGGCTATTTTTTTAAAGTTGACCACGCCGAAGGCTATTTACTTAAAAATCCCCCTTGCTATGTTAGAACACTTGAACGAAGAAGTTGACTGTCCAATTCTCCATTGTAAATGCAATGCTTAGCCTTAATGATATCACATTAGAAGATGTCATCGAAGATAAAGTTCCAATATCATCGAACTATTCCTATCAAGCTCATAAGGGTGTGGTTTCTTAGCTTGAATCAAGAGAAACAATCTATCTTTAAGTTGCAACATTTCTTCATCTAAACCTTAACGCTGTATTTGGATCGTGGAAAGTGGCGAGGAAAAGAAAACTACAGAGAAATTGATTTCTCATTTCTATTAGCTTTTACCTCATTTTCCTCACCGTTTGGTGAAGAAAATGATTTTTCATTGGTTTTGCTTCAAAACTAGCTTAAGTTTTCTTTTCTTTTCCTCACCTATTCGTATAGTCAACCAAACATAAGAAAATGATTTTCCTTTTCCAGTGCCTTTTCCTTTCCTCACTAAATTCATTGAACCAAATACACCCTAAGTATTTGTGGAAGGTGAGGAAATTCTCAGTCTTGTTTTGTAGATTAGCTTTCCTACTTAGTTTTGATTGTCTGGAAATCGGTTTCCTTTTTTAGTACATGGGAAAGGGGAGATTTTGGCGTTGTTGTTTTTCTATTTTTTGCTTTTATTTTTATTGCATTTATTGGATAGAGCAGTACAGTTACCTAAATATTTTATTTATCTTTTTATTCGGATTCCTAGGTCCTTACGCCATCATGTTTAATGCTTTTAAATAATTATGAAAGTGGCCACGTAACGTATATATTTATTTATAGGGATTTCTTGTAATAATGGAGCGTGAAATGGGAGTTGGTAAGAAATTGTTGTGTGTCAACCTATTTATTTTGTTCGGATCTAACATTGTCAACCTTGTAGTTGGCAAAAGATACCGCACTCGGAGTATAGTGTAACTTCAAAAATTTAGAAAAAGTCAAATTGTGAATTATAATAATAAAAATAACGGTAATTCTCTATACACCCCCTTGATTCTATTTAGACCCTTTATTTATTATCACACAATTAATTACAGCTTTAAAACTATGTTTTTCACTAAACCTTAATTACCCCACAGTTATCATACGTCATTTAGAGTCATCCACAATTGATAATAACTTAATTTGTTGTTGCACGGTTATATATATATATATATGTATATATATACAATTAAAATTTTTTATCTTTGTTTAATATTAATCCTTTATTTTTTATTTATTCTAGTTATATATTAACAAATTAATATTTAATTATACTTGAATTCACTCTTCTATTTTTTGTACAATTATATATTCACAAATCATTTTTCGTAAGAATAATATTTCATGAAACATTATGAATTATAAATACCAAAAACATAAAGTAACGCTAACTATAATTATATTTTTAGTACCACATGGGGTCTTTGTTTGAGAGAATTTGTTTAGCGTGCAGTGGCGAAGCTAGACCTTGAAACTAGTGGGGTCCAAATATACCTATAAAATTTTATTTTATGTGGTCTAAATCTACTTATAACATTGAATGTGGTCATTTTGTACTAATGTTAAATAATTAAGAATTATATCAATTTTTCTTGCATAATAATAACAGAAAAAATTTAGTGGGGTAAAGGACCCCACTGTTCTCACGTGGCTCTGCCACTAAGCCTATGCAATGTTTCATCGCCATAATGACAGATCACTTAGATGGTGAAAATAGGATGATATTTCAAGTTTTGAATCACCCAAAAAATACTAAGTGGTTTTAAATCACGGTAATGAGGTGATGTTTTAAATTTTATTTAGACAAGATTACTCTTTACATTGTGACATTTTTCTTTATATATTATTATTATTATTATTTATTTTTAAATTGTATAGCTAAGCTATTGTAATAAATTTTATGTTAACAAATGTTGAAATGATTTATTGTGTGATAATTATAGTATGCAATTATTTTTATTAATTACATTCTACTAGTAAAACGTGATTAATTAATGATCTTGAATATTAAAACGTGGTTTATGATTATTTTAACCAACGTAAGAATTTCTTATAATTTAACATTTTCCAATGTTTTTTACACCCCCAAAGGGGTGTCAATAGTAACACCCTAAAAATAATAATAATGTTGAAGCTTGCGAACTTTCTATGTATCTTTATAAATAAGTAAATTAGAAATAGGTGTAAATGCATCTCATAGCTTAATATTTATATTATTTAGACCCACACAGACCACTGTTTTTATCTATTTTATAGATTTAAGAACAAGAATCGTTAGGCTTTTAAAGTTCGCCATCGTATTTATCAATGAATCACTCAACTGATACCCAATCCCACTATACCTCCTATATTTATTTATTGATCACTGACCTTGACTGATGAACAAACAAAAAAATTATTCCATTGACTGCAATTCAGATGGATTGTTTAATCTAATTTATTTTAATAAGAATAATTTGAATGAGATAATTGCGGCAAGACCACGTCAACTACTTCAATATTTATATAAAGTTATATTCCGAGTCCTCGATTGCTTAGATTCCATATATTATTTATAATGATATACCCATTTGGACTTATCTGTGTTTATTAAATGACATTTAAGTAACTCTATTTTATTTTCGATTTCCATGTATACGCGGGTTTCTTTCTTATTTTAGACGTTGATTCTTCTCCAGTGGATAATTATGAGAATTCATATTCATGATCTTATTGTTAGATACTATATGGAATGAATAATCACCTAAGACCTCAATTTTGAAAGAAGTGTTCCATGTATTTCCTTCCAATAAAGCTTCCGTGCAGTTGTGTTGTGTTCACTTATATTTTATATAATAAATTTATTGCTTTCCCTTTGTATTATCATTTCATGGCCAAAAAAGCATTCGTTCCAAAGGATGGTTTCCGACAACGATAGTCAGCATGGTAACACATCGTAGTCACACAAGAGTCGCAATATGGAAACTAAATATTAACCTTTTTTACTAACTTAATCATAGATTTTATTAATTGGTCAATAATTTCGGGAGTTACGACGGGAAACAAACCTTGAAAACTTTTCACACTTCAAGCCACCTGTAACGAGGATACATAAAAATAAAATAAATTTAAAAACATGAAAAACATTTAGGTTCTATCGATTATTTTTAATTAGGTTATGATGCCATCATATTTGTTAGATAGTTTAATGGCCACTATTTTTATGAAACTAAATCAGAGTTTAGCACAATTTCAATTAATTGACCTAAATGTATAAAGCTCAAAGTGTTCCATTGTAGTATAGTATGCTATTGCAATATGAGAGCCGAGAGCCAGAGATAGACAGTTGATTAATTACACCAATTATTTTAAGATCAAATGATGTTTATGGGGATTGAAAGTGATGCGTTTGAATTGGTCTTAAGCTGACTAAAATGTCACTTTCAAGAAAAATCTCTTTTAAGTCGTAGAACAGAACTGCACAGTTATATTATGGAAGAAAGGACATTTCTGAAAAATATATAATATCTATCTATCTTCATTTTTTTACATATATTTCTTCCAATATCGACACCTAACAAGTAACCTGCCCGCTCTAATTGATTTGATTTAGAACTACCAATTAAATGTCATGTAATGGGTGCAATAATCCAATCTTCAAAACCCTAACGTATGTGCTATAAAATGGATATTATGGGAACTTGAAGAAACTAATGACACGTTTTTTTCTTTGATAAAAAAGGACTATGATCACTTTTGGCAATAATTTCTTAATTAGATGGTGCTAATTATATCATCACGGGACTCTTTTTAATCATGTAATTTGGTAGATGCGATACATTTTAATGGTGATTGATGCCTAATTTCGTTATTTAACAACTAACCCCGAAAGAGACTAAATAATAAAAATGTCATAATTGATACAATTTTTCTATTAAAGAGAAGTATTTTATTCAATTATGTTGATCAATTAATAAACTTACAAACGAACCGAGATTGATGTCATTTTACTAGTTTCAATTAGCATCATGGAAGAGCCCAATCATAGGAATATATGCAAACCACCAAATATTTGTAACTCCTAAATTGGAGAAAGATATTTATCATAAATCAAACACCTTTTATAGACTGAAAAAGCTTATGCAACTCTCGTCAATGTTAGGTAAACAAGATTAAAGTAAAAATTCACTTGTCATTTGTCCAACCAACCAAATTGCACGATACATAAATTGGCGTTTGACCGAAATAAATGGGAAAACGATAATCATCATAAATCGGGGGAAAATAGTCATAGGAAAACGTTAATTATCTCATAAATCGTTCGAAAAAGACCCTAAAGTTCCCAACGGGCGAGCACAGCCCAACTTGTCCGCTCATAGACAAACTCCCACGTGCCGGTCAAAATGTCGGGCACGGTCAAATGACGGTGAACAAGTTGGGACACGTGTACACCTCGTGACCAAAACCACGGACCGTCACCGTTGACTTTTTGCATCTCTTCAAATTAATATTCCCAACCTACAAGTAATAATCGATAAATACATATACACATATACAATAAATCATAATCATTTCACGTTCCGCAATTAGATACGTGAAAAATTTCACTCAAATCTCTCATCCCCATTCCCAACTTACCTACGACCTGCCGAAAAGAGAGAAACTCTGTCATGTAATGACAAAGATTAATTTGAGTTCATACATATATGAATGTGTACTCATCTCATTCATCGATCTTAGGGTTCGTAATTTATATTTAAGTGTTACCATACTATATATTCTGTCAATTAATTTGGTTTTAGATATTTAAATTTCTTATGGAACTCGTGTGTGGACTGAGACTTGGTATACATTGCAGTAAAAATGGAACAAATCTATTTGCACTAATAAAGAATATAAGCGACGAATGACACCAATCCTTGACATACTTAGGTTTTGTCAAACGACCTTTGTAAAAGTGGGGTCACTTAAGTATTTCGCAAAACCCTTCCAAGAAAATGATGAGATATGCTAAATAATATGAAAAAAAATAAATAAATAAAAGAAAGAATTGAAAAATCAACAGGGATGACCTCAACCAAAAATCTTTCCGTCAAAGCTTATACATAAAGAGAGGAACACAACAACTCAATCCCTCGTCAAACCACATGTTTTTTCTTATCTCCTCCTCCATTTCCTCTTACATCTATCGACTGTAGAATCTCTCTCTGAACTTCTCTTCGGCGATCAGAAAAAATGTCTGAGGGTTTCAGAGACTTTTACTACAACCATGGATTTCCTGGCGAAGATGATGATCATCAAAGGCGTAGCTACAGTATTAGCGCCGCAAATTCCAGCCTTGGACAGTACTCATACACGAACTCATCTGCTGCTTTTTCAGCTGATTATCAGCATCCTAACAATCAAATGTTCGAATATCAACAGCCTCCGTACTTAAGTGGGGCCTTTAATGAGGTATTCTTGCAAGGCAGCTCAGCTGAGCAGAACTCGTTTTCAAGCGGTGTCTTTGGCTTGTCTCCGCCATTACCATCATCATCTGAAGCTTTGAAAGGAGATGTCAAACCTGCTTTAGAAGCTGGTGTACGAGGAAGCCACGAACTTCCTGCTACGCCTAACTCTTCGATCTCCTCGGATTCTACCGAAGCTGTAATAGGAGAAGATGCCCAAGATTCGAACAAGGGTAAGAAAGAGAGTAGCGCTGCTGATGATTCCCTGATTAAGGAAACCCTTGAAGATAATGAAGACCCCCTGAAGAAAGAGTAAGTTTCCTACTTTTGCTAGATTCCTTGGCTAAACTGCCCTAGAGATGGATATGTGCATATGATATAGCTTTAGATTCCCATATTTGATTAATCTTTGTTGATGATTAGATGTTTGTGTGCGCGTGTGTGTGTGTGTGTGTGTGTAATTTGATGTGTAGGAGTGGTAAAGGAAAGAAGAAAGGAGAGAAGAAGCAAAGGCAGCCACGTTTTGCATTCATGACTAAGAGTGAGGTGGATCATCTAGAAGATGGATATAGATGGAGAAAATATGGACAAAAAGCAGTCAAGAACAGCCCTTACCCAAGGTTGTTTTTTCCATCATTTGTAACTTTAATCTCTCTCGAATCTATGTGTGACTGTGTGTGAACCTTTTCATTTCATGTGTATGAACACGCCATGCAAGAGGCAACGAAAGTCAAAGGGGGTAACGTGTTTAACTTACTCTCTCATCTTCAACCTCTATGAGCTACGTATTCACAGCTTCTTTTGTGAATTACGATACGAGGTTTGCATTTCGAAACAGAAAATTTTATTCTCTCTAATTGAACCCGACTAATTATTCCTGGACTGCAGTTTTAGTTCAGTTGGTCTAACTTATTAACCCTAAAACTGAATATATGCATTAAACCCGCAGTTAGGAAAAGTATACTGAACACTTTCTATTTATATTTTGTATATATGTATATATATATATATGCATTTTAAAGGTCGTTAACATACGAGAGGATCCTTTCATACGATTTATGACCTCTTTGTATATTATTACATGCAGAAGCTACTACAGGTGCACAACTCAAAAATGCCCAGTGAAGAAAAGAGTTGAGAGGTCTTTCCAAGACCCTTCGATAGTGATCACCACCTACGAAGGGACACAACCCCACGTTTCCGGCGACTCTAAGAGGCAACGTGGCCGCCGGAATTTCTCTCCGCCGTCGATGCTCAGCATCCTCAGCTACCATTAACGCTCGATCAGCCTGCTGTTGGCGATCTTTCACCAAGACTATGCTGATGAATCAGATGCCTCACTTCTTGCTCACGGTAGTTATTACAGTGGAGTTGGTAGTACAAGCACAACGCTGTTATGATCATCGTCTCATCAGCAAGAACAACAGCAGAGTTTGAATAATGTAATAAACCCTCAGCAGCAGCAGCAGTTTTCAGATTATGGGCTATTGCAAGATATGATGCCTTCCGTGTTTCCTGCAAGAGCAGCATTGAGATTGAGGTAATATATTCAAAGTTTATTTTTTTATATCTTATATATATATATCGATGTAATATATCCTGTATTATTAATATCTTGCTGACCATGAGGCGTTTTGCTTCGACCATCAATACAATTGATGAGACTATCGTATTATATGTTTTTATATGATTTCCCATTCTCCCCGAGTTAATTAATGAATAACCCCCTTGCACCAATTACTTTTCTTGTTATAGTATAACTTGTTAGCATGTCTTATATACATATAGTCGTAATGAAAAATAATAACAGCTGATTCAAAGTTAACGACCTTTGTTTGTGTAATAAGATATAGTCAACTTTACTATCCACTAAATGAAGATAAGGCAAAAATATTATGCTAAATCTAGCTTTTTGTTCCGCTATTACTGCAGCAATTAGAGATTTGTTAACCAGAATTATGAGAGATCTTTATAATTTTGAAATACTAAAATGTTTTCTCCCAATTTAATGAACCATCTTAGATGTGAATAGAGAAGGCTAATCGGTCGGAGTGTAGATTCTGATGTGAAGTTTTTAAGTTTTAATCAGACCAAATAATATTGCACTTTCGACCTATTATTACTTTGAGATTGGCCTATCTTAATGGATCCAGTCGGCCCACGTTACATTTTTCTATTCAGCGAGGTTTTGCAAATATTTTTATAGGCGGGGACCGACTGCAATTTCCAACCTAACGAATTTCCGAAACCCAAAACGAACAGCCGCGAATGGCCCGTCGACCGCGGATGAAATCGTATGCCCCACTTTGTATGTCACTCCTATGTCTCAAAATATAAATTTAAAAATTAATAATTTTTATTAATACATAAAATGTAAGATATTGATATCATTTTGATAATCATAAAATAACGAATAAATTGGTGACATTTATTGTTATTATAGTATATATCACATAAAATAATAGTGATTTTGTGACTTGGTTGTCGACATAAAAAGCCACATGGGGCTTTTGAATGGTCAAAAAGGAATGCAAGTGGAAAAGAAAGAAATCGACGCTCAATGAATATTTGGTGTGATGAAGACTTTTTATTATTCGTTCACATGCCATCCCATTGTCTATAAAAGGCCATCCAACGAACAGATGAAATGACATCCCACAGAATAATCCAAACATAAAGAAGCGGAGAGAAAATAGAGGAAAAAATAATAGAGAGTTGTCGGGTATATTCCTGACTATTAAGAGAGATATGGGGGTTTTCTCCTTTGTAGTACGAGAGGTTGTAACTCCTATATATCCCCTATAGTGGATTCTTCTTCCTTGCCCGTGGTTTTACCCCGATTTGTTTGGGATTTTTCCACGTTAAATCTCGGTGTCGACATTTTATCTTTAATTACTCAAATATTAGCCGCGGTATTACTCGACAGGATCCTTGTCACGCCAACAATGGTATCAGAGCTGAGCTTGGGTTTTATATATCTATTTATCGTATGCTCTATGGTTGCCACTAACGGGACCCTCCATATCAAAAAATAATAGATATTATATTGCCTTTGTTACGGTAACGATAAACCGGTACGAGTTCAATAATTATCTGCTGCAACCCCGTTGGAGTTTCGTTCACGACTGAGCAAATTATGACGGCGAAGTTTGATATCAAAAAGTTCAACGGAGAAATTTATCATTGTGGAAATTAAAGATAAAAGCGATCTTGGTGAAAGGACGGCTGTCTGAAGGCTATCGATGAAAACCAGCCACGCTGACAGAAGAAAAAAATATTTGAGGATGGATAATGGAGGAGAATATACTGGCAGTGATTTGATAGCTTTTGCAAAAGGGAACGCATCAAAAGACTTCACTACGGCGTTTACTCCACAACAAAATGGGTGGCGGAGCGGATAACAGGACTCTGTTAGAGAGGACAAGAGCCATGTTGGGAGTTGCAGGTCTGGATAAATCATACTGGGCAGAAGCACAACACCGCCTGCTACGTGATCAATATCGCCTTCAACGGCAATTGATCAGAAGACGCCGATGGAGATGTGGACCGGAAACCAGCGGATTATTCCAAACTCCATATATTTGGAAGTTCTGTGTACGTGATGTACAATGCCCAAGAAACTACGAAGCTGGATCCGAAGTCCAGAAAATGCTTGTTCTTTTTTTTTTCTGGTATGCTGATGTGAAGGGGGGTATCGCCTATTTGGTCCCACTGCCCACAAGGTTGTCATCAGCAGGGAAGTTATCTTCTTAGAAGATAAACGAATCGGAGAAAATGATAGCACTACAAAGGAACGCTCAGAGACTACGACGATTCAGTGAAAGGGAAGTCTGTCGAACAAGATTCTTCTGAAGCAGCACAGAGCACTTTCGTGCACGACTGGTGGTTAAAAGCTACGCTCAGAAACATCGACTTCAATGAGATATTCTCACCGGTGGTTCGACTGACGACTGTCCGGGTGCTCCTGGCGATGTGTGCTACATCGACCTACATCTGAAGCAACTGGATGTAAAAATGGCTTTTCTTCATGGAGATCTTGAAGAGATTTATATGCTCCAGCCGAAAGGTTTTGAAGACAAAGAAAAATGAAACTTGATTTGTAGGTTGAACAAATCTTTATACGGTCTCAAACAGGCGCCGATGTGTTGGTATAAGAGATTTGATTCCTTCATCATGAGCTTGGATACAACAGATTGAATGCAGACCCTTGTGCATATTTCAAGAGGTTTGGTGAAAGTGATTTTATCATATTACTGTTGTTGTTGACGACATGTTTTGTAGCAGCCCCAACAAAGATCTGTTGAAGAACTCAAGGCACAATTGGCTAGGAAATATGAATGAATGACTTGGGACCAGCAAACAAGATTCTAGGGATGCAAATTTACCGAGACAGAAATAACATGAAGATTTGGCTTCGCAGAAGAACTATATGAGGAAGCTCTTGCGACACTTCAATATGCAAGATTGTAAGTAAATTTCTACCCCACTTCTTGTTAATTTCAAATTATCCTCAAGTATGAGTCCTAGCAGTAAAAGGGAGGATGGAGATGTCTCGAGTACCGTATGCATCAGCGGTGGGAAGTCTTATGTTCGCGATGATTTGTACACGACCAGACATGCCCATGCAGTGGGATAATAAGTCGGTACATGGCGAATCCGGGTAAAGAGCATTGGATGGCGGTGAAGAGGATCCTACGACATATCAGAGGAACCTCAGATTTGCAACGGAGGAACAGACTTTACTGTTAGAGGGAATGTTGACTATGATTATGCAGATTTCTTGACGAAGGCGGTCAACACTGACAAGTTTGTTTGGTGCCGTTCCTCGAGGCCTAGCTGAGATGTAAGCAACATGAATGGCGGGAGAAATGGTGTGAAGATCGATTGATCCTCAATCAATCTTCAAGTGTGAGATTTTCGACATAAAAAGCCACATGGGGGTTTTGAATGGTCAAAAAGGAATGCAAGTGGAAAAGAAGAAATCGGCGCCGAATGAATATTTGGTGTGATGAAGACGTTTTTATTATTCGTTCACATGCCATCCCAATTGCCTATAAAAGGCCATCCACGACGAACAGATGAAATCCCACAGAAGAAATCCAAACATAAAGAGAGAGGAGAGAAAATAGAGGGAAAAAATAATAGAGAGTTGGCCGGGTATTTTCTCCGACTATAAAGAGATAAAGAGAGTTTTCCACGTTAATCTCGGTGTCCACATTTTAGCTTTAATTACTGAAATATTAGCCGCAGAATTACTCGTCGGGTCCGCTGCCACGCCAACATTGGTGAATTGTGGAATAAAAAAATTTAAAAATAGAGAGAAGATCTGCTAGCCATTAGATAAAATTAAATGTCTATGATTAAATAGGACAGGAAATTGGGACATACAAGTGGACAGCCGATTTCATCCGCCCTCGCCGGTGTTATTTTCTCCGCGAAATTTCAATCTAACGCTTGGCCGAAGGTTTGTGTTTTTCGATCTCATACTAAACGTTCAACATTGTGGTGTACTTTGTGTGGCAATGACAGTGTTTTTGGTTTGTTGCCCATTGCTTTCTAATTTTCTAGGCGTGTCCTAAGGATAATGTCAACAAAAGAAATTTATATATATTCTTTCGTTTGTGTTTTCGGTCGATTATCTTTCTAGTTAGCATTCATATATAGAAGTTTTGGGTAATTTTAAAGCTAATTTGCCAGTTTCGCTCCTGGATAAACAGTGGACATGAATTGATGAAATTTTGGAAATTTGCGTCTGCATCTTCTATGTCTCTCACTTCAGTTTGTTTTTAATTCTCAGGTTACTTAGCTGAGACGATTGTCAAATTTCGGCTTGATGCATATGTTCTAAGTGCTTGTTTGGTTGGAGGGTTTCAACTATTTTATGTTGGAATTTTTAGTTAAGTGCAGATGAAGTCTTGCAATAATAGTGGTGGAATATTACGTCGAGTATTGCATGCTCGATATTTTACTGCATGTTTCATTATCTTACATGATACGATCGATTACATATATATAGTGTGTGGTCCTCCAAAAGGAAAAAACATATCGCACACTAACGCAGACAAATCGTCCACAAAACCCTTATCATATCACACATAAACCAAGAAAGGATTTAACTCTTGTCCATATATGACTTGTTGGGTAGTCTTTATTCATTTATAATCATCAAAACTGATTACGTCTTTGAATGAACTTTTCTTCATTTTCCACGTGGTCAAGATGACTAATTACCATCATTTAACACCCCCTCGTAATTTGCAATCTTGACTTGTTTCTTGAACTTCTCTAACTTCTCGTTATCGCCTTGGTTAGCATGTCCGCTGGTTGGTCATTTGTATTGACGAATTCCATGCGAATTTCTCCAGAGTCACCACTCGAATGAAATGATGACGAAGCTCGATGTGCTTGCTTCTTGCATGAAACCGGGATTTTTCGTCATCGCGATTGCTGACATATTATCACAGTGAATCGTGGTTGGTTCCATCTGCTCAAACTTTAAAATCTTTCAAGATTCTTCTAAGCCAAACTGCTTCACAAGCGGCGTCAGTAGCATCAATATATTCGGCCTCCGAAGAAGATAATGCAACTGATTTTTGCTTTCTTGAGCTCCACGATATTATGTTAGAACCAAGACAGAAATATAGCCGGAAGTACTTTTTCGATCACCACCGAGCCGGTCCAATCACTATCGCTATAACCGACCAGGTGAAAATTTTCTTCCTTTTTAAATTCGATGCCAAGACCTTTGGTCCCTTTTAAGTACCTCAATATACGTTTTGCGGCAACGAAATGAATTTTACTTGGTTCGTTCATGAAACGAGTAGGAGACTAACCGAATAGGTGATGTCCGTCAACTTTCAATAAAGATTCTCATCAGCCTTTTCAGCATCATCATGAATTTGAAGTTTCTCGTTTGAGCCATCGGGGTCACACCAGCTTGCAGTCGCTCATGCGAAATTTCTTGAGAAGATCGTCGATGTATTTTTCTTGAGATAGAAAAATTCTTCCCAGCCTTTGCTTCACTTGAATCCCAAGAAATATAGCATATTCCCTAAGTCCGTCATTTCAAAGTTCTTCATCATTTCCTTCTTGAATTCATTCACCATGGTTTGATTGGTCCCAAAATAAATCAAGTCATCAACATAAAGGCAAATAACAAGAAAGTCATCACCTGAATTTTTCACATAAAGCGATGATTGACCTGGGCTCCGGTTGAAACCTAATTCAATAAAATAGCCATTTATTTTGCTATTCCAAGCGCGTGGCGCTTGTTTTAACCCGTATTGAGCTTTTTCATCGATAGACCTTCGCTTCGTGGCCTTCGACTTTATATCCTTCGGGTTGCTCGACAAATACCTCCTCCTTGATTCACCATTTAGAAATGCTGATTTTACATCAAGTTGATAAACAGTTACCTCGAGCTGGGCAGCTAAGGCAAGAACGGTTCGAATTGTCTCGATCCGAGCCACCGGCGCAAATGTTTCGGTGAAGTCGACTCCACGCTTTTGAGAGTAGCCTTTAGCAACGAGCCGAGCTTTATATTTTTGGATTGCACTTTCTCGTTATACTTGATCTTGTAGATCCATTTCAGCCCAATTGTTTTCTTTCTTTCCGGTAGGTCGACGAGCTCCCATGTTTTGTTCTTTTCGATCGTAGAGATTTCCTCGTCCATGCTTTTGTCCAGCATTCTTCATTCATGCTTCTTCAAATGTTTGAGGCTCGCTGGAAAATAGCGCCACATCAGTGGTTCTGTAAAGTTCTCGTATCGAGCGTGTTTTCCTTGGAGGGCTTTCGTTGTCTTCGTGACTTGAAGGGGGAGTCGAGTTTTCCTCGATATTCTGATCCGCCGGAGAAATTTGAGATGATGATGGATTAAGATAAGTTATTTGATCCACCGATTTTACTCTCCAGTCCCAAACTGCATTTTCATAAAAAATAACGTATCGCGACAATATGATTTTATTTGTTGTTGGGTCCAATAGACGATATCCTTTGGACTCATCACTGTAGCCGATAAAGAGAAGCTTCTGACCTTTCTCGTCAAATTTCCCGCGGCTTTGAGAAGGAATATGAGCGAAAGCCACACTGCCGAAGACTCAAAGATGATCGACTCTCGGCTTTTGGTAGTACCACGCCTCGTACGGAGTTTTATCTTGGACAGCTTTCGTAGGTGATCGGTTGAGAATATAGGCAGCTGAGTAGACTGCTTCGGCCCAATATTGGTTTGGAACGCCCTTCCCTTTCAACATGCTCCTAGCCATTTCAACAATTGTTCGATTTTTTCTTTCGGCGACACCATTTTGTTGTGGCGTTCGACTCATCGTGAGTTGTCTTTTATTCCATTTTCTTTACAATATTCGAAGAATGGATTGTAGAGATATTCTCCTCCGATCTGTCCTTAGCGCCTTTATAAGAAAACCACTTTGTCTTTCAACAAGTGCCTTGAACAGGAGGAAGGTAGAGAACGCCTCCGACTTTTGACCGAGAAATAAATCCATATCATCCGCGTATAATCATCGATGAAGAGGATAAAATACCTCTTGTTTCCCGGTGTCGGCGTTTGCATCGGACCACATATATCCGAGTGAATTAGCTCCAACGGTGCTTTGGCTCGCCAAGAAGTCTTCGAAAAGGAAGCTTGTGCATTTTCCCGTAGATGCAACCTTCACACACATGGCTCGACTTGTGAATATTAGGAAGCCCTATACCATGTTTTTCGCTTTCAAGAGATGAAGCGCCTCCTCATTTAGATGACCGTATCGGTGCCATAAAACGTGACAACTCTGAATTTTCTGCCTTAAGCGCATGATTGTGGCTGAGCGGCATCGAAAGAGGAAATATTTTATTCTTCATTTCGATATTTGCGATGACCAAAGTGCACAGAGAAATCCTTCTGAATGAGTTGACCAACGCTGAGAAGGTTGTGTGATAGATTCGGTACGTAAAGCATGTCTGAATGAGCTTCCTTTCTCCTATCTTCGTCTGAACAGTGACCGTTCCTTTTCCTTCAGCCCTTCTTTGAGATCCGTCCCGAGAATGATTTGAGAAGTGATACTCGCGTTTAGATCAACAAAGAGGTCACGGTTGCCCGTCATGTGGTTGCTGCACCCGCTGTCTAAATACCACATACTCTTTGATTCGGCATCGTTACTTGAGTAGAAGAGGGTTTCTTCACTCGGTTGCTCGGAGAACTTTGCATCTTCCTTTTCTTCAGATTTTTTATGCCAACAATCCTTTTGCGAATGTTTCGGAATTTTGCATCTTTTGCATCTGAAGTAGCAATCTTTAGATTCATGGTTCGTCTTCTTGCAGAAGATACACTTGGAAGTTTGTTCGCCGAATTTTTGAGATGGCTTTCCTTTCCAATTTTTATTCTTCTAATTTTGGCGGCCCTTGGAGTACTCATTCGTTTGATTTGAATTCTCCTTCCGGTTTACTTGTTTGGATTGGAAAGCAAGTTCGGTTGATTGATTGATCGACCGATTGATTCTTTGCTCATGCGCAAGAAGCGACCCCGTCAACTCGTATATGGTCATCTTGGATAAGTCCTTCGACTCCTCAATGGCGGCAGCCACATGATCAAACTTTGGAGGAAGACACCGCAACACCTTTCCATGACTCTTTTGTCTGAGATCTTGTCGCCACAACTTTTGATTTTGTTTACGATCTCCGTGGTCCGATGAGAAATCACGAACGGTCTCTCTTTCGTCCATCTTGAGATTGTCAAAATCTCGCCATAGAGATTGTAGCTTCAAGGTGATTGTTTTTTTAGTTCCTTGAAACTCTTGCCCAAACTATTCCACGCATCTTTCGCCCTTTTAACACCAAGGATACGAGGAAAAATGGATCTTCCAACGCCTTGTTGAATATATCGTAGCACCATGGCATCCTTCTTATTCAACTCCTTTTGTGCTTTGATGGTTTCAGCGTCGTCTTCTTTGGTGGTATTGGCGGATTTGGCGGTTTCAACCTCATCTTCTTCGTCGGACTCGCTATCGTCTTGGGTTGGTTCTTCGTTGTCGATCACTTCCCAAAGATCCAACGAGATAAAGAAGGTTTGCATTTGGCTACTCCAATAATCATAGTGCTCCCCTTCGAAGATCGGCACTTGACTCGGAGAATATTGGAATAACGACGGTATTGACGTCATCGTGGCTCTGATACCAAATTTGTTGGAATTTTTAGTTAAGTGCAGAACTGAAGTCTTGCAATAATAGTGGTGGCATATTACGTCGAGTATTGCAATAACTCTTTTCCATATATGACTTGTTGGGTAGTCTTTATTCATTTATAATCATCAAAACTGATTACGTCTTTGAATGAACTTTTCTTCATTTTCCACGTGGTCAAGATGACTAATTACCATCATTTAATATTTTAAAGGTGGGTTTATGATATCTTAGTGTGTTTGGTTCGCAGGTTTATCTAAAACATGGGTTTATAGAAACCACTCTAAACACATGCAGACGGGTTTAGATAAACACACCCCTCACATGTGTTTATTTAAACCCACTAACCAACACACATTTTATTTACACCCATTAATTTGTTTTATATAAACCCTTATTTATTTAAACCTTCCTAAATATAAACCTGTCAACCAAACGAACACTAAGTGTATCCTCTGAAGCATTGATTCAACGAGGTTTCTGCATCCCACCGGGAATGTTGAAGGTTAGCTCATTTGCGGGATTATAGCAAATCGTTGATTATGTTTGCTTCTTATGTCTTTAAAGATCAATACTTCTTATAGCACAAACAGATAAAATTTCGTATTTCAAATGACAAGGCAGTAACATATACGTCACAGCATCAAACACTCAAACCAAACTTACTTCCCCTCACGGCGTTGTAACTAGGGTGGGCATTCGGTACGTACCGACCGTACCGAACCGAAGTTTCAGTTAACCGAACCGAATTTTTTATTTTTTTAAAACCGAATACCGAACCGAATTTCTCGGTTCGGTATTCAGTTATACCGAATTTTTAATTCGGTAATTCGGTTAACTGAACGGTTAACCGAAATATTTTTAAAAAAAAAACAAAAATTAGGTATAACCGAATTTTAACATATTAAATATATTAATATTTTTTAATTTTAACCTATTAAATATATTAACTTTTGTTTAATTTTATCAAATTTAATATATTTTTTTAACAATAAATATAAATTTCGGTAATTCGGTTCGGTTCGGCATACCGAACTTGTATATCCGTACCGAACGGAATTACCGAAAATTTTTTATTTTTAAAAACCGAATACCAAACGAATTTTCGGTTTGTATTCGGTTCGTACCGAATTTTCGGTATTTCGGTTGGTTCGGCCGGTTTACCGAACTGTGGCCACCCCTAGTTGTAACTTCATTTTCCAGGGACGAAGTTGGTGCGTAAGCCCAGGCATTGTTGTTCACGGGTCTGCGATGTGGTCGGCGAGATTCTCCAAAGGACCCTTACCAGTCACACTGGCCTGAACGAAGAATCCAAACGTGGAAAACATGGCGAGCCTACCGTTCTTTATCTCCTTCACTTTTAGCTCCGGAATGCCTCGGGTCATCAGCTAAACCCAACGGGTCGAAGCTACCGCCCGGGTACAACGGGTCGGTCACCTCCCCGAGGGGTCCGCCTGCCACACGGTAACGCTCGACGGCTCCCATCAAAAACACCTGTGTAGCCATATGGCTAGAGCATGGATGAGGCTCGGGTTATCCAAGTAGTCCAAGCCGCCTTCACTAAAGATCTGAGCGCCGGCCTTGAACCACACGGCCTCACCAAACTTGACACCGTTACGAGCCAACAGATCGGGGAAAACTCACCCGAGGCTCCGAGCATGGCCCACCTTGACTGGATCACTTCGAGCTCACAGTTCTTGGCGAATGGCCGGCCGTGTCCCAGCCGTAATCGCCAGGAAATTCGCCGGTCAGGTAGCTCGGCTGCTCGCCGGTCCTTATTCACTCATCGATCTCCCAACTGACCGATGTTTCACTAAATCACGGGGAGCCATGTAATCTATCACTGCTTCACTTGGAAGCAGGAGATATTGAACTAAGTGGTATTCAGCCCCACACCACTGAATTTTCTTGAACACATCGAGTCTAGTGTGTCCTCACCATCCACATATTTTATATCATTTTAGGACACATACATTATTTTTTCTTATCTGGACTTTGTGACCAGACCAGAACTTTCGTAGACATGTCCTACTACGACATGCTTCGATGATCGGAAGGAAGTCCTACCGTTGCAACATGAAAACAACAACGGTTTCAGGCCATCGCCTATAAGCTATGCTCCTAGACTGATGTTAACGGGACGCCTATGTGGCCTCGGTTTATAAAGCCCTGTTATCACAGGCCACGTCCTAGAGTTTAACTCTGAAGTCGTGTCGACGGATTGACTTTGTGGCTCCGTCAGGTTATTACCCAATCTGAGCACCCACCATTTTCGCCGCACAATCAACTCCATCATCTTGTTCCGACGGCGCGATCTTCTTGCCAAAGACGATGCCCCATTTGGCCCATCGCATGACGATCTCCCTAGCTCGATCTTCATGAGGGGGAGGAGTACTAGAGCAAAATGGGAGCAGCACCACGACGAAAGTGCAATACAGATCAGAAAATGCCAAATCTCAAGCGTCGTCAAAGAATCAAGCGAAGACCACAGAGTCCAACGATTGAAGTTGTCACCTCATGTACGGCCTCCAATTTTTAAAAAACCCCCCAATCACAACGCAAGGTTGAACAAACGTAGGGGGAGTTGAGCTACAATCGAACGGAGATATCGGACTCAAATAACAAGATACGGCCAACAACTTCAGCATGAACTTCAAGAATCAAAGCTGCCGACTCGTGTACAGCTCTTCGAGTTTAAAGAAAACTCTCAATCCCCACACAAGGTTGAACAAATGTAGGGGAGTAGTGACAAGTGAAGGAAGAGCTGAAACACCTAAAGAGAAGATTCGACTTGTGTACGTCTCTTTAAATTGAATGAGAACTCCTCAATCCCAACAAAAGGTTGAACAAATGTAGGGGAGTTGCGACTATCAAAGGGAGAGCTGGAACACAAGAAGAGAAGAACCGCCTCCGTTACGTCTCTCCAATTAAAGAGATCTCCTCAATCCCAACTCAAGATTGACCAAATGTAGGGGGGGTTGTAACCAGTGAAGGGAGAGATCGAAAACAAAGAGACGATCCGGCAAGCAGCTTCAAGAAGAGAAGTTCAGAACACGGTGAGCTTTGATCTCCTAAGAAGAGGTCACAAGACAAGATAAAGGAGGAGGAGATTGAAGAAGAACAGGCGAGCAAATGCTTTCACGTACACAACTCCGATACGTGTTCTTTGAGGACTCGGTACGATCACAAGACGAAGATAACCAGTGTGCTGAATTGCAAATTGAACACAAAGGGGGAGATTGTTAGGAATATTTTATTGTGTTCAATTAAATCAGGTTATCTTAATTTTGTAGTTTTATTCTGCCCTAGGACTTAATTGTAAATATACCTAACTTGTGGGT
>JAPQWV010003460.1:0-41092 GCA_027422505.1 Craterostigma plantagineum
AATCCTTTGTCACAGAATTGGCCTATGCTGAACAAGTTATGGCGGAGGCCTTTGACATACGAGATATCTTTTATCGTCAGATTTTCCAAAATGATATCTCCACATCCGAGAATGGAGCTGAGTCGTTGTTTCTGATTCGACTTTCCCGTTTGGTAGGTCTTTGTAGTTGCTCAGCAGTTCTTGATTCCCAGTCATGTGTGTGGAGCAACCAGAGTCGAGGTACACACATGATGGATCTGCAAAACAATTAGAGAGCTTTAGGTACCCACTTAAGCATGGGTCCTCTCAGATTAGCAGATATAGTTTTGGGTTCAGATATGATTCCTAAATTTTTATTTGGAGGAGTTTTTAGTAACCCTTTTCACTTTCGGAGAAGTGGAGTGGGGTTTTGCCTCTTTAGGTGACTTGGCCTTTTCGGCTTTTTCGTCCTAGGCGGAGATTTAGGAACCCATTTGGGTTGAACCTTGGGGAAGGTTAATTTCAGCATTTACAATGCTTTGGAAGGCTTGATCGAGGAAAGATATTTTCTTTTGATAATCTCCTATGGTGCTTGGGGGACTCAATCTTTACGGATACCTTAGGTTAGTACAGGCATGTACAGCGCCATAAAGCTTTCTTTATGGCTGGATCTTGTTTCCTACGAGGCTTCCTATGGCATTTGTTTCAGAATGATTATTAGTAATTTTTGAAGTAGAGCCTATTTCGAATTGTCGCTTCTAAGGTGATCGGCTGAAGTGAACAAGTAGAAGCAATTATCTTAAACGTCGAAATGGCTCTTTTATTACTACGAGTGTCTTTTATTGTTACAGAAGGAGTAACATTCATAGAAACATTCAAATCTACTGCTCCTTCTTTATCTTAGTACTAGACACTCTCTCGCCTTCGTTTTAGTGCTGACCCTACGCTCCCTGTAGACGTAGGTGAAGTAGAATTAGCCATAGCACTTTTAACAGAATTATCTTCACAATTTTTATCTTTCAAAGGTGATTTTTCGATTTTCACGCTTTCCATAGTAGCGTGTGAGGTAGTTTGGAGGATGAGGAAACCTTGATAATTCCATCTCTTTAGAAAATTTTTCTTTTCAGCTTCGAAATTCTCTTGTTCTTTATCTAGCTTTGCCTGTGACTCCTCTATCTGTTTTATGATAGGGGGTTTGTAGGGAGAATTTTTATAATGAACGTCTTTGACTTCCTCGTTGTGTGCTTGAGATTCAGGAGGTAGGACTTGAGCTAATCACAGACAGGTCTTAAAGAAGGTTTCACATTTCTATCTCTTTCATTTAGTTCAGTGTAGTCAAAGGGGATCTCAGGCCCATGTGAGGCTTTTCTCATAGATGAATCATAATTATTTTGGTACGTCGATTCAGTGAATCCTCTAAAGAGGTTACTCCTAACCCATGTGCTTAATATCATATATTTATTTCTTCCGAAGAACATGTGGGTTAGTGAAACCTATGCTTCTATAGGATTATAGAACTCTATATAATTGGGCTTGTTCAAAATATCGTCTATTCGGATTGTCCACCTACGCGTACTATATCATCTAATTTCTTATTTTAACATATAGTTTCTTGCATTCCTCGCCTAGGAGAGCATAATTATTTTCTACCGTCAGTTTGGTGGCCTGACATGCGTCTAGTTTTCTTTACTAAGCTCACTAACCTTAGCATTAGATATTTCTAGTTGGGCTTCTAGGTCATTGATCTTAGTGGTAGCTTCGGTTATCCTACAATCTAGGGTAGCTTTCTCATTGAGATTCCTAACCAAGCAATTGTAGTTATTTGCTAGCCTATCTTCTAATTCCTTAATCTTTTCACTATGCTGTCCTATTCCAGTTGATTAGTCTCTCTAGAATGTAGGCTCTTAGTAAGTTCTTATATTTTAGCACTAGAGCTTCTAAGTTCTGATTCGAGACTACTCCTGAGATCTCGCAAGTTTATCCTCTACTTCCTTAATACTTTTCTGCTCACGTTTCATGTTAGCATATTGTGTTTGATATGATCTAAAACATGGTCAATAATGTGGAAGAAGAGACTACCTCTTGTGACGAGGTGGATGCGTCGTCTTTGTCCGTCCGATTGGATGTTTTCGGCGTCCGATGTGGTATCCAGGCGGGCCATGAGGGCTAGATTCTCTTCCTCATAATTGGATGTGTCTTCGAGCCAGTGGTCCTGCTCTGCCATGAGGACTCCAGCTTCTTTCTGCTTCGTTAGTTGGAGCTTCTTGGAGTAGTAATTAGCATCTCTTTTCCTTGGGAAGAGTGCATTCTCTGGAAAATGACCAGGCTTACCGCAGTTGAAGCACTTGTTGGGCTCTTTAGTGTTCTTGACTTCGGAGCTCTCTGGTACATGTTACTTGTTCTTAGAGCTTGAGGTCCGAAGTCTGTTGGCCGAAGATGAGGACTTCTTTTTAAAGTATTTCTGACTCATCATTTTTTCGATTAACGCCAACTGCTTCCCTAAGGCCTTCATGCTTGGCTCGCGTCGGATTCTGGATTTTCTTCTGACTTAGATGAGGAAAGAGGCCTAACGATCTTTTCTTTTCGAGACTTTGTCCTACGTTCTCCGAGACTAGAGCAACGGTATCGTTAATCAGCTTTCCCTTCTGCTCTCTCTGAATATCGCTAACATCTTCCTCGTGTTGGGCGAGATTATCGAAGACGGCATGGATATCCAACTCTTCCAGATCTTTATTTTGTCATAATTGGGTGGATATCTTTTTCCAGGCCAAGGGTAACGAAGATAAAATCTAATATTAGTCTCCATGTTGGTATTAGAGATTTCTATCTTCCTCATCTCATTTAGAGGAGTGAGGTATCTTTGGTATACATCGTATAGACTCTCCTCCGGCTTAGCTTTGAAAGAGTCGTAGGCAGTGAGAATATTCGCCTTTTTGTCCTTGATGCCAACTTCCGTCCTCTGCATCATCCTATGCAATTCATCCCACATTCCCTCCTTGCAAGGCGGTCTATCTGTCTGTAGATGTCATTGGGGATGCCTTGCATAGTGCATTCATGGCCATCAGATCAGCCTTTGCACGGGCCCTTTCCTCGATAGAGTATTCCTAGGCTCCTTAAGTCGCCTAGTAGGAGGAATTGGAGGAGTAGCCGTTTCATCACTGGCTACGTGGACCCAAAATTGTGCCAGTCCCTCTTCGAGTGATTGCAATAGATTTTCAGCCTAATCTTTTAGGGCTATGAAGTTTTGGAAGCGGCTTCTCATACTGTATAATCGCCGCGTTGAAGATTGGTGGACGGTTGTCATTTCCTAGCGAATAAGCATCCATGTCTTCTCTTTGTTGTTAACGAGGGATCTTCGTTCTTTGTTTGATGGATTTGAGTGATATTATGTGCTTTACAAGTAGCAAATTAGTTAGTAGCGTTTGATATTAAAACAGTCGAGAAATTATTTCAAATCTATCTTTAGATTTTCGAACCGAAAATAATTCTATCAGAATTAAGATGTACGTCACTGTTCTCGTGCGAGAAAGTGTGTAAGCGAGAAAATTTACGAGCGAGTAAAATTCGTTCAAAACTTTCGATCGAGAAAATCTTTTAATCGTGAATTTATTTCGATCGCAAGAAACATGACTTAAAGTAAGTTCCTTGCTTAGTCAAAATAAAATCGTTGACTGAAAAGTTTTTCGATCGTAAGTAATTTTCGCTAGGTCAAATTGTATAGTTTTGACAAAAAAAATTTCGACGGTTAGTTTTGCGAGCGCAAAGGTCAAATAGGTCTTCGTCGAAATAATTTTTCGCTAGATAATGTTCGAGAAAGTTTTCTACTAAAATCGTTCTTAGTAAGGATGGTTTTAGCACTGCTTAGTCTCTGATCGATAAAAATTCTCGCGCGAAGTTTTGCGATCGAGAAATTTCTGCGATCGAAAACTTTAGCGAGAAAAATTGAATTTCTGGTAACACAATCAGAACCCTAATAACACTGATTCAACCAAAAACAGTGAATTAGACTATGTACTTGCAGGTTTTTGATCGTAATCAGATGCTTGATAAGCACGAACAGACAATTAAACACATTACGAAGCAAAACATGTCAATTTTGATCAAAATCAAGTTGTGTTCAAGTTCGTTCTTCGCGCAAACAGTAACGATCCAAATCTGATTAAATCTGCTAATTGTCATTCAATATGCTACGAATCTAATCGGCATGGATTTCTATTGCTAGAACAGGCACTGAGACATCAAAATCAAATCATATAAGCAGAGAATTAGGCACTTCAGATCGCAAAATTTTTCGGGCCAAAACTGTTCTTCCGCGTGAACAGTTCCAGAAAATGAATTTCGATCCGAATTCTAACAGTTTTGATTCAAAATCGAACGAGTCGACTCTGATACCAATTGTTAGGTCCCCGTTAGTCAACACAATTAATCCTAGGCACGAATTCTAAGGAAATCGATTAGAATTGAATGATTGAATATCGATCGAAAACCTTTCGTTGAAGAACTCGAGAGAGAAAACCATTAGTGTGACAAAGTTTTTGTAAGTTTCTCTCTCTAGAAATGAAAAAGTACTTCTGGCCTGATTTTGAGTATGTTTGTATCGAATGCATGTACCAGAATTAGTACTGTAAAGAAGATGGGGAGCACCTCTTTTGGTATGGTGATGATCAATGTCTTTATTATGCAAGATGTCTTATTCAAATCTAAAATTTGAGTAAATTCGGCACGATTTGCAGGTATTTCCGCCTTAATACTAGTATTTTGAATCTGAAATTAAGTATTGTTGGTTTGATTTTGAGTACTTAAGTATTTAATTCAAATATCCAACTTAGTAGATAAAGAAGATGGGGAAAATACCTCTTTGGTGTTGTCGATGATCAGTGTCCTTATTATGCAAGATGTCTTACTGAATCTACAATTTTAGTCATATATAATTTGGCACAATTTGCAGGTATTTTCCGCCTAAATACTAGTATTTTGCATTTGAAATTAAGTATGTTTGGCCTGATATTAAGTATTTTAGTATCGTATTCAAGTATCAAACTTAGTACGTTAAAGAAGATGGAGGAAAACACCTCTTTTGGTATTGTGATGATCAGTCCTTATTATGCAAGATGTCTTATTGAAAATCTACAATTTTAGTCATATATAATTCGGCACAATTTGCAGGTATTTTTCGTATAGATACTAGTATTTTGGGTCTGAAATTAGGTATTTTTGGCCTGATTAAGTATTTTAGTATCGAATTCAAGTATCTAACTTAGTTCGATAAAGTAGATGAGGGAAAACACCACTTTTTGGTATTGATGATGATCATGTCCTTATTATGCAAATGTCTTATTGAAATCTACAATTTTAGTCATATATAATTCGGCACAATTTGCAGGTATTTTCCGCCCAATACTAGTATTTTGCATCTGAAATCAAGTATTTTTGGCCTGATTTTAAATAGTTTAGTATCGACTTCCAGTATCCAACTTAGTACGATAAAGAAGATGGAGAAAAAATACCTCTTTGGTATTGGTGATGATCATGTCCTTATTATGCAAGATGTCTTATTGAATCTACAATTTAAGTCATATATAATTTGGAATAATTTCCAGGTATTTTCCGCCTAAATACTAATATTTTGAATCTGAAATTAAGTATTGCTGGCTTGATTTTGAGTATTTAAGTATCGAATTCAAGTATCCAACTTAGTACGATAAGGAGATGGGGAAAAACACCCCTTCTGGTATTGGTGATGATCAATGTCCTTATTATGCAAGATGTCTTATTGAAATCTTCAATTTTATTCATATATAACTCGGCACAATTTTGCAGGTATTTTCGCATAAATACTAGTATTTTTGGGTCTGAAAAAGTACTTCTAGCCCGATTTTTGAGTATTTTAGTATCGAATTCATGTATCACAATTTGTACCATAGAAGGTGGGGAAGCACCTCTTTTTGTATTGGTGATGATCAATGTCTTTATTATGCAAGATGTCTTATTGAAATCTACAATTTGAATCAAATACAATTCGACAGAATTTGCAGGTATTTTCCCGCCTTAATACTAGTATTTTGAATCTGAAATTAAGTATTGTTGGCTTGGTTTTGAGTATTTAAGTATTTAATTCAAGTATCCAACTGTATGATAGAGAAGATGGGGAAAAACACCTCTTTTGGTATTGTTGATGATCAATGTCCTTATTATGCAAGATGTCTTATTGAAATCTATAATTTTTGTCATATATAATTCGGCACAATTTGCATGTATTTTCCGCCATATACTAGTATTTTGCATTTGAAACTAAGTATGTTTGGCCTGATTTTTAAGTATTTTAGTATAGAATTCAAGTATCAAACTTAGTACGATAAACAAGATGGGGAAAACACCTGTTTTGGTATTGGTGATGATCAGTCCTTATTATGCAAGATGTCATATTGAAATCTACGATTTTAGTCATATATATTTCGGCACATTTGCAGGTATTTTTCGTATAGATACTAGTATTTTGGGTCTGAAATTAGGTATTTCTGGCCTGATTAAGTATTTTAGTATCGAATTCAAGTATCCAACTTAGTACGATAAAGAAGATAAGAGAAAAAAACACCACTTTTGGTATTGGGTGATGATCATGTCCTTATTATGCAAAGACTTCTTATCGAAATCTACATTTTAGTCATATATAATTCGACACATTTGCAGGTAATTTCCGCCTATATACTAGTATTTTGCATCTGAAATGAAGCATTTTTGGCCTGATTTTAAATATTTTAGTATCGACTTCAAGTATCCAACTTAGTACGATAAAGAAGATGGAGAAAACACCTCTTCTAGTATTGGTGTGATCAATGTCCTTATTATGCAAGATGCCTTATTGAAATCTTCAATTTTATTCATATATAAGTCGGCACAATTTGCAGGTATTTTCGCATAAATACTAGTATTTTGGTCTGAAAAAGTACTTCTGGACTGTTTTGAGTATGTTAGTATCGAATGCATGTATCAGAATTAGTACTGTAAAGAAGATGGGGAAGCACCTCTTTTGGTATTGGTGATGATCAATGTCCTTTATTATGCAATATGTCTTATTCAAATCTAAAATTTGAGTCAAATATAATTCGGCACAATTTGCAGGTATTTTCCGCCTAATACTAGTATTTGAATCTGAAATTAAGTATTGTTGGTTTGATTTTGAGTACTTAAGTATTTAATTCAAATATCCAACTTAGTAAGATAAAGAAGATGGGGAAAAACACCTCTTTTGGTGTTGTCGATGATCAATGTCCTTATTATGCAAATGTCTTCCTGAAATCTACAATTTTAGTCATATATAATTTGGCACAATTTGCAGGTATTTTCCGCCTAAATACTAGTATTTCGCATTTGAAATTAATTATGTTTGGCCTGATATTAAGTATGTTAGTATCGTATTCAAGTATCAAACTTAGTACGTTAAAGAGATGGAGGAAAACACCTCTTTTGGTATTGGTGATGATCTTGTCCTTATTATGCAAGATGTCTTATTGAAATCTACAATTTTAGTCATATATAATTCGGCACAATTTGCAGGTATTTTTCGTATAGATACTAGTATTTTGGGTCTGAAATTAGGTATTTTTGGCCTGATTAAGTATTTTAGTATCGAATTCAAGTATCTAACTTAGTCGATAAAGAAGATGAGGAAACACCACTTTTTGGTATTGATGATGATCAATGTCCTTATTATGCAAGATGTCTTATTGAAATCTACAATTTTAGTCATATATAATTCGTACAATTTGCAGGTATTTTCCTCCCAAATACTAGTATTTTGCATCTGAAATCAAGTATTTTTGGCCTGGTTTTAAATATTTTAGTATCGACTTCCAGTATCCAACTTAGTACGATAAAGAAGATGGAGAAAAATACCTCTTTTGGTATTGGTGATGATCAATGTCCTTATTATGCAAGATGTCTTATTGATCTACAATCTAAGTCATATATAATTTGGCATAATTTCCAGTATTTTCCGCCTAAATACTAATATTTTGAATCTGAAATTAAGTATTGCTGGCTTGATTTTGAGTATTCAAGTATCGAATTCAAGTATCCAACTTAGTACGATAAGAAAGATGGGGAAAAATCACCCCTTCTAGTATTGGTGATGATCAATGTCCTTATTATGCAAGATGTTTTTATTGAAATCTTCAATTTTATTCATATATAAGTCGGCACAATTTGTGGCGACCCTACTTTTCTAACTAGGATTAGTGGCGGATTTCCGCAACGTAAGCCGCGGAAGGCTCGTCTAATTAAAATTTTTTCCAAAAATAATAACACTAATATAAAAATTCGTCTACATCGTCATGTCTGTACACGGGCCGAAGCCCCAAAAATACCAAAAGAACCAAAGTCCTAAAGCCGCTCCATAGGTCTTCATCCATGTACCGCACCGCCCTCAAAAGTCCGTGGAGCACCGCCACCAGCCGCCTCAGTCACGACGCGTATCAGCGTCGGACTCAGTACCTACAACACGTAAACACTGAGCAATTTGCCCAGTAGGTGAATAAAATGCATGTATGCAAGTGTGCACTCAATCCAACCCCAATAGCTCACATTATTACCGTCACACTACGGTACAAACATCTCTCGCCCTAACGTGATATGCACGTGCCATTCATATAAATATCATAACCATGATTTATATAAAACGTACGTAAAACATATAAGTCACATAAGTCACGTAAATCACATAATCACATGAAACACATAATGGTGTTTACGTATTGTGATGGATAATCCACCTACCTGTCCTCCCGTTATAGTAAGTCAAGAACTCGGGTGGAGTCTCTAACGGTCGATCTGATATAATAATATTATTAGTATATCTGCTAATTCTCGAACCCTAAGTACTGAAAAACCTAAATTAATAAAAACCCTAACATTAGCAAAATTCAAAATACCGAAAATTTATTAATTAAAACACAATGTCGAATCTCACAAATGTCGACATCTTATCCCTCAAAATGTCGAGACCATCATTTCTTGCAAAAGTCGGACCTTCTTATTATATATATTACCAATAATATCGAGACACCTTAGTAAATATCGAGACCTATTGATAATATCGAGACCTTGATAAAAATTGAAATGTCGAGTAGCATAATAGAAAATGTCGAGATGTGAGTGATGGGAAGATGTCGAATTGTATAGTTGGTAGAAGTCGAGACTTTCTCTGTGATAAATGTCGAAACCTATAAAATGTCGATATCTACCACATCTAAGGTCGAAATCTTACAACTACACATTTCGATATCTCTCTGTACACCTCTCGATACATACAATCTAGATTTCGAAACTTTTCCTATCATATATATCTCGAAGTTCCCTTATTATATATGTCTCGACATTTATCTATATATGTGTATCTCTCGACTTTCTATGCTAACCTATCGAAATCTTTCTATGTAAAGAACTAGCGCATCTCGACATTTACATATTACACATTACGAATTCTTTCAAAATGATAATTCCCACAGAAAACCCTAAAAACGAGCATCGATCAGGTATAACCATTAGGCTTCTTAGCTTGCACTTATCATGACAATTTCTAAAATTCCCACCTATCATTCAAGTTCACGCAAACATAATAACACCTCTCGAGTCACCAAGGTTTCGAAACCTATCAGAACTAGCATGTAACTATATAAGACTTAATACAATTTTCAACATTAAATACATAAAATTTTTCGAAAGAGAGACACGATACCTCACCCACCTCACGTTTACGAAGGGTTGAGTTGTGGAATTATTTCTTTGTTCTTAATGGCCTTCTCCCTCCTTCTATTCAGTTTTCCCTCGTTAACACAGTACATTATCTATCCTTACTTCTTAATCTTAAGTTATTGTTAATATATATGAACTTTGAAATTGGTGATCGATTTGACTTAGGTGCATGATGACGAGTGTTTTCCTTTATCTTAAACAAATTCTTTCATTGTTATCTTTTAATAACTTTGGGCCTAGGCTTTGGGTATTAAGTGCAGCCCAACTTAATTATCCTATTTTTTTTTTCTAAACCTAAAGGAAGTCGTTTTTTTTGGGCTTTAATTAATCAAAAACTCAGCCCAATCGATTACGGCCCAAATAGATTTATTACATAACTTATATATCGTTACCGAACTTCCTAATTCATAGAGCTACATAATTATTTACAGTGGAATCCCGTATTAAAATTTTACGGTTATTACATCCTCCCCCCTTAAAGGAATTTCGTCCCGAAATTATGCCGATTGGAATAATTCGGGATAATGAACTCTCATATCATCCTCACGCTCCCACGTGGCTTCCTCAACTGATTGATTCCACCACAAAACCTTAACTAACGGAATAATCTATTCCGTAGTCGTTTCGATTCATACATCAGAATCTCTACAGGCTTCTCTTCGTAACTCAAGTCAGGCTTGAGTTGTCGATAAAGAAGTTCATTCTGGATCACATGACTCGGGTCCGCGACGTATTTTCGTAATGTCGATACGTGAAATACGTCGTGAACTTGTGATAGGGAAGTCGGCAATTCTAACTGGTACGCAACCTCGCCGACTCGTTTGACTATCTTGAACGGGCCTATGTATCTGGGACTTAGCTTGCCCTTCTTTCCAAAACGCTTTACTCCTTTCATTGGGGAAATCTTTAGAAATACTTGATCGCCTTCTGCGAACTCTAAGGGTCGTCGTCGATGATCTGCATAGTTCTTTTGTCGACTTTGAGCGGTTCGCATTCGTTCTCGAATTTTTGTCACTGCATCTGTTGTTTCTCGAATCATATCGGGTCCTAATAAGGCCTGTTCACCGATTTCGTCCCAATGAATAGGGGATTGACACTTGCGCCCGTACAATGCCTCGTACGGTGCCATCCCGATCGTAGCGTGGAAGCTATTGTTATAAGAAAATTCAATCAGCGGCAAGTACTTACTCCAGTTTCCCTTGAAGTCTAGTACGCACGCTCGTAACATGTCCTCAAGGGTTTGGATCGTTCGTTCAGACTGCCCGTCAGTCTGGGGATGATATGCAGTACTGAACGAGAGTTTAGTACCCATCGCTTTCTGTAGGCCCTGCCAGAAGTTGGATAGAAATCTCGAATCTCGATCCGAGACGATGGAGATTGGGATTCCATGGAGTCGAACAATTTCCTGAATATATAATTCAGCGTAGCGTTCCATGGAAAAAGTATATTGGTCCCGAATGCACCAAACAAGGAATCAAAGAGGCTTTGATGGAATGAAAAGGGAGACTTTCTCACCTTGTAGTGTGTGTAGTGTGTGAAAACTTGGGTAGCCTTTTGATCTTTGATTAGCTTTCAAATGGTGTTGGTAACACCTTATATACCACATTAACCCTAGGTATATTAAGGCCCAAACACCAAAAATTAAATAATTACATTCTAGTCCAAAGCCTAAGCTAAAGGATAATTACAATATAAATCCCAAGACTTAAACTATTGACACAATCACTAAATATCCTAACAATCTCCCCCTTTGTATCAATTGTTGGGAGTCTTGGATCTTGGGCATTGGGATGGTGGATTAGCGTGTGAGTGTATCGCGAAGCCCTAGCCTGAACTCGAAGGCGCGGAGATTCCTTCGAAGTACCATTCGATCAGCTATAGCGTCAATGAGCTTCGCGAACTTGGATCGGCAGAGAGGATCTTCTTCCGAAAGGATGCGGCAAATCCTCATGAGTTTGTCTTGGATGATGGTGAGCGTCCCATTCGAGAACTTTGCTACTTCGGAACAGCGCACAGCCTCATCTTTCCCTTGTAGTTCGAGTAGGCGACCGCCGGATCGTCTCCGTCGATAACATCGCCTTCTCGGTAGTCGTCCGCGTTCTTGAAAGATGGGCGAGTCAGATTCACCTTCTTCAGGTTGTGCTCCACCGCCATCTGTAGATCGTGGGTGGCGAAATCTGACCTGTCGGAGCATGTGGCGCTTGAGAGCCACATATCCCATGGTGACCGGTTCAGTACGTACGAGATGTCCAGAACTTCTGAGGACGAGTCTGAACTGTTCATGGATTCCAGCATGCTGTATAGGTCACCCAGGCGCAAAAACTTGAAGTCCGCCTCACTGACTTCACTGTAGCTCTCATCCTGCCTCATTACTGTGAACACTGGGTAATGGACAGGTCCTTTCGATTCTTGGCGGAGGTCAGTGACTTTGCAGATGGGGGCCCGATTCATTTCCTGAGCGATGTTTTCCTCATTGGATAGCGTCATCTTTGTGCACTTGTTGCAAAGAAGGCTCCATCGATAGAGCTTCTTCTTTTCCTCGCTCCAATTTTGGATGTTCATCAGCTCATACTCGTCGAAGGTTGTGATGATCTGCTCCTTGCGCCGCCAGATCCTCTTCCTGATCTCTTCTTGAAACGGCGCGGTCATCTTTTTGTTTTCCCGTGGTGCTTCCGGTATGTCCACCGTGGGCACATCCGTTTGAGCAGCAGGAGCCTTGGTTTGCTGCGCTTGGAATTGTAGGATGTTCTCGAGCTCGGCAGGTTCAGCGTCGCACTCCTCTCCATTCTCGTCGTCTGCGGTGTTGATTAGCGTGAGCGAGGTTTCCTTTAGCAGACGTCGAGCATTTTCCACCAGCTTCCTGGCTGCTACTGCATCGACGGGCGTGTATAGCCATTCATCGTTGAAGATGTAGGCTTCGATCTCGTTCTGTGCGCAGTAGACGTCCTCGGAAGCCAGGTTGGAATCGATGTTGAGAGGGGTATGGCTATGTGGTGGCGAGGGTGTTGCGTCGGAGGAATTTGTGGATTGTGGGGAAGGTTGTGGTGGGGATTCTGGTGGTTCGGTTGAGGTGATGGTTTTGGCGAGGATGATTTGGGTAACGGGGGGTGTAGATGTGGTGGTGGCCTCTAACGTCGATGTGACAGTTAGAGTTCCCTGGTGGCGAGCGGAGAAGGTGTGGGGGTGGTCTCTAACGCCGATGTGACGATTAGAGTTTCGGAGACGGTAGTGGGTTGTGGTGAGGGTGATTTGGCTAGTGGCTCAGGGTAGATAAGGTGGGATTTTTGGCTAGTGAGGTGTGAGGTTTCTGTTGCGGGTGTCGTTTCATGTCCAGGAGGAGGAGGGCGGCGTTGATTGCATGAGTCCTTGGGACTGTGAGCCGTGCTGCCTATTCTCCCCCCCCCCCGCGGCGATCTTGATCATCGTCTTGATCGTCGCGGATGTGTCCACCGTGGGCACATCCGTTTGAGCAGCAGGAGCCTCGGTTGCTGCGCTTGGAATTGTAGGATGTTCTCGAGCTCGGTAGGTTCGCCGTCGTACTCCTCTCCGTTCTCGTAGGCTTCCTTTAGCAGACGTCGAGCATTTTCCACCAGCTTCCTGGCTGCTACTGCATCGGCGGGCGTGTATAGCCATTCATCGTTGAAGATGTAGGCTTCGATCTCGTTCTGTGCGCAGTAGACGTCCTCGAAAGCCAGGTTGGAATCGATGTTGAGAGGGGTATGGCTATGTGGTGGCGAGGGTGTTGCGTCGGAGGAATTTGTGGATTGTGGGGAAGTTGTGGTGGGATTCTGGTGGTTCGGTTGAGGTGATGGTTTTGGCGAGGATGATTTGGGTAACGGGGGTGTAGATGTGGTGGTGGCCTCTAACGTCGATGTGACAGTTAGAGGTTCCGTGGTGGCGAGCGGAGAAGGTGTGGGGGTGGTCTCTAACGCCGATGTGACGATTAGAGTTTCGGAGACGGTAGTGGGTTGTGGTGAGGGTGATTTGGCTAGTGGCTCAGGATAGATAGGTGGGATTTTTGGCTAGTGAGGTGTGAGGTTTCTGTTGTGGTGTCGTTTAAGGTCTAGAGGAGGGGCGGCGTTGATTGCATGAGTCCTTGGGACTGTGAGCCGTGCTGCCTATTCTCCCCTCGCGGCGATCTTGATCATCGTCTAGATCGTCGCGCCTGATCCCGACTCACCTTGAACACGGCAAGTCAGTGGTTGAGTCATTATTCGCTTCATCTGCTGTTCTTCCTCGTCAAGCTCCGTCATGGATTCAAATCGGGCTCGGAGGATGTAGAAGAGCTCCTTGGCGGAGATGGAGGAGAGAACAGCGTCTGCGTCCGTGTGTTGCATTGGTGGTGGCGTCTCCGGGGCCACACCTTTGCCTTTGTCGACGGTGGACGCATCGAGACGCGCGTAGACTTTATCGAGAATCGACGCCTCAAGAGTCTTTGCAAACTCTTGAAGACGTGTCTCTAGCGCAGTCTCGGTGACGAAGTGGGGTAAATCTAACAAGTTGGAATCACGAAGAAATCCAACTGACACAGAATCGGAGAATATAGCCGATCGGCCGCCCGTTTGCACAGGACGGGAAAAGACGGGGTCACTCAGACTTCCCGTTGGCATCATCGATGAGACAGACTCAATCGAATGATGGCCTAGGCTCACGGTTGTTGTGATGTTGGCCGTGCTAGGTCTTCCGCTCTCAGTCACAGAGACATCACCGAGATTCTGACAGAGTCACGAAGACTCTGTGGTGCGGTAGAAGGTGTATGTGTCCTAGAAACGTGTGAAATTATGGGGAGTGAGGGCACTATACTCGATGTGCATGAAGAGGATGCAGTCTGAGGCGAGGGACTGCTTGTTTCAACATCGACCATCTCCAAGTGGGATGTCGATGGTATACGTGGCTCCTCGTGGAATGAAATATCTTCCTGTAGAGAGGAAGATAAGTGGGTTGGTGGGGTCGTTTGCGTGGTTGAGCCAGATGCCACGTCTTTTACTCGGGAGGTGAACACATCACCTCCTGTACCTATTGTTCGGCTCGGCTTATTTGTGGCTGAGGAGGTCGATCGTGTTTTTTCTTTCGATCGACGCTCCGTGGGGCGGCTTACGTCATCCTCACGCGACCGTTTTTTTCGGAACGCGGGTGGAAGAGGATGCGGCGCGACTCGATGACTTTTTGGAGGTGGTGGTGGGGGTTTGGCTAGTCCCGGGGATAGGCGCAGTGGGGTTGATCTGCGCCGTAGGGACAGTAGTTAGAGGTCGGGGGCTTTCGCGGAATGTGGCGGTTGTGGCACGATATTCACGGACGTGCGGATTTGTCTGGTCTGCGTAGGCGAGCACTTCGTCCGGAATTATCATGGCGTGTCGATCCTTCGCCGGAGCGGTTTTTGTGACTCCCTTGGCGACTTTTCTCTCGTCGCGACGTTGGATCATGGAGACGAGATCCATCCAGATTATGTCGGCGTAGTTGTACTTGCGGTTGTAGGCGATGCCGGTGAGGATGGTGAGAATTTGAAAGTTGCCGCGGTCCTGACCAGCATGCTTCCCTGACATGCATTTGTTCACCAGCAGGTACAGTGTTCGCCATGGTTGAGGTAGATTGCGGGTGGTGACTTCACTGAGGACAAGTGGGCCCTTCTTCTTCTTGTTATCTGGTTGATAGCCCAGTCTGTCAATGTCTTCAATGAGTTGTTCGTGCGTCGGTAGTGGATCGTAGGGAGAGTAGACAGGAAGTTGAAGTACTTCTTGTACTATTTTGCGAGTGAGGACCACCGTTTCTTGATCAATGTTGGCGGATACGGTTTTGGCAAGATGGAGTGGTCCAGCTATCTGCAGCGTATGCCAGAATTGTTGAAGATACACCTGTGCTTCTGGCTCGCCATGTGTGATGGCGTGGCGAAGTGGGTGCCCTTTGAGGATTTCTACAATGACGGGGGCATCACACCGAAAGCTGTCCAAGTCCACCATGTAGTTGTTGGGAATCAGGGCCGCCCATTGACTGAGTGGGAAGATCTGGTCGGGTGGTGGGACATAGGTACGCGTGTTGAGTTCGATGCGAGCGACGTCCCTTTGGATTGCAGCCGCCTCAAGTGCTTCAAGCGTAGCTTGATCTTTGTTAGTCATATCTGTACTCGACAGTAATTGTAATATGATTAGCTCGTATGGACATAAATAAGTCGTGGATGAAACAATGGAAGTGGCCTCAAATAGTACATAGACATGTTGAGAAAATTTAGCATTTTGTGTAAAATTTCGCATGTAATGGAGATTTCGCAGTTTATAACACGTAGACATGTCGAGAATTTTCGCAAGTAGTCAAAACTTTCGCATGTAATGAGAAATGTCTCAGCACTTAGAATTTCGCAGTGTAAAATTTCGTATGCATGGAAAATTTTCGCAAGTAGTCAAAATTTTCGCATGCAATGAGAAATTTCTCAGCACTTAGAAAAATTTTGGATTGAAGACAATTTCGCATGTAGTGTAGAATTTCGTATCTAGGGAAAATTGTCACAAGAAAGAAAATTTCGCAAATTGTCGCAGATAGAGTGAGATTTCGCATGTATTGTAAATTTTCGCAACTTATAGCATATAGACATGTCGAGAAAGTTTTCGCATATTGGGTAAAATTTCGCAAGTATGGAAAATTTTCGCAAGTTAAGAAATCTCGCAAGTTGTCCAAATTTTTCGCATATAATGAAAATTTTCGCAAGTTTCATGAAAGTTTCGCGGAAGGAAAAAGCTTTGTGCGTGGAGAAATTTTTGTGTTTTACTGTGGTTGCGAAACAATGAAGATGCGAAAAGATGTAATGTGAGGTGAAGTGTATTAGAATTTCGCGGGGCTAAACTCACTGTAGCAGAGAAAATTTTGTCGTGAGGGAAAAAGATTTTCTCAGATAAACTTTCGCGGGACTTAACATGCTGTAGCAGCGAAAAAGGATTTTAACACATGTAAATTCTCGGACGAAAGTTTCGCATTTCCTTAGTCACTGTAGCAGCGAAAATTTTTAACGCTGGAAATTTCTCGGATAAAAATTTCGCGGGATCTCACTCACTGTAGTAGCGAAAATTTCAACGTAAGAAATTTCTCGGAAAAAATTTTCGCGGGACCTTCCTCACTGTAGCTGCGAAATTTAACGTTTAAAGCAATTTTTCTGAAAATTTTCTCGGCGAAGAACATGGTGCGAAAACGTTCGAAACGACGCAGTGATTTTTGCCTTAGACCTACTCAAATCTCAACCAAAATGCAACAATTTGGACTCAATCGACTCGTAATTAGATGGGCAATGCATATTTGGGGTTATAAAACATCAAAAATCTAACATGCGTTCGATTCAGAGGCCGCGAAAAATTAATTCTAACCTAACAGATTTAATCAAACGGGGCAAAACAGGATAAGATGAATGGAAATCGATTTATTTGAGGTGTATTCATACCGAAAAGCTGATTTGTGACAACGGAGTTAGCAGGAAACAGAGTTTGAAAGCAGATTTGACGACGACGACGATGCGAGGAGTTGCGAAATTTTTGAAATAAGGGGTTGCGAAATTTTGAATTTTCTCGGGAATTTAGGATTGTGAACAACGTTAAGGGTTTTGGGGTTTTAGGGGTTTAAGTCACTGTTCATGCGAAATTTTGTGTAAATGGGCCGAAATTCGTGGGCTTGGTCAAAGCTGGGTTCAGATCTGATTTTCGCGGGCTTGGTCAAAATTGAGTCCAATTGAGATTCAATTGGTCCAATTTTGACCCTGTTTGACCAGAAATTTAAAATTCAACCAAAACATTTTAATCAGTCCACTTTTGACTCAATTTGACCAAACTTTAAAATTTCAAACCAAAAAAAAAATATTTTTTATAAAGGCAAAATCAGAAACTCCCCCCTTAATCTAAAACTCCCCCTTTTTTAAGTAATGGAAAAATCAGACGCTCCTCCTTATCGAAAACTCCCCCCTTTTTTTACGTAAAGGAAAAATCAGACGCTCCCCCTTCATCGAAAACTCCCCCTCAAAAGACATAATTCAGACGACACATAGAAAATGGAGTGAAGTGGAAAAGGAAATATGTGCAATTTATCAAAGTTCATGTAGGGTCGATTGATCACAACTGAATATTCAACATGCCCAACATAGTCACTAGGTGTTGGAATCGTTTGACATCCAACGGTTTTGTGAAAATGTTGGCCGGTTGATCTTCGGTTGTGACGTAGTGCAATTCAATCGTCCCTTGTTCGACATGTTCTTTGATGAAGTGGTGACGAATATCTATGTGTTTCGTTCTCGAGTGATGTACCGGATTACTCGTCATCGCAATAGCACTTTTTGAGTCACAATAAATGGGAATTTTATCAACATGAAAATTAAAATCTCGTAGTTGAGTTCTCATCCACAAAAGCTGTGAACAGCAACTAGCGGCGGCGACATATTCTGCCTCTGTCGACGAAGTTGAGACACAGTTTTGTTTTCGAGACGACCAACTTACGAGTTTACCGCCCAAGAAGTGTGCAGCTCCAGAGGTGCTTTTTCGGTCCATCTTGCATCCTGCATAATCCGAGTCAGAGAATCCAACCAGTTTGAAGTCCGATCGAGTGGGGTACCACAAACCCAGATTGGGTGTTCCTTTGAGATAGCGGAGAATCCTTTTGACAGCAGTGAGATGGGATTCCTTCGGTGTTGCCTGGAAACGAGCGCAGATTCCTGTCGAGAGGACAATATCCGGTCGACTAGCAGTGAGGTACAAAAGAGAGCGTATTATCCCTCGATAGACGGTTTGATCAACGGGAGCACCAGATGGGTCTGCGTCGGGTCGGCCAGAGGGTGACATAGGTGTAGCAGCAGTCTTTGCATCCTTCATTCCATATTTCCCGAGGATGTCATGGATGTATTTGGACTGATTGATGAAGATTCCGTCGGGGAGTTGCTTAACTTGAAGACCAAGAAAGAAATTCAGCTCGCCCATCGTACTCATTTCGAACTTCTCCTTCATCAATTCTGCGAACTCTTCACGCAGTTGTGGTTCAGTCGATCCAAAAATGATGTCATCGACATAAATCTGTACAATCATGATGTCCGGGCCACTCCGCTTGGTGAAGAGAGTTGTATCCAGAGATCCTTTCTTGAATCCAGACTGAACAAGGAAGTCTGAAAGGACGTCATACCAAGCTCGGGGAGCCTGTTTTAGTCCGTAGAGGGCCTTGTAGAGTCGATATACGTGATGAGGAAACTCTTCGCTCAAGAACCCTTCAGGTTGATCAACGTACACTTCTTCCTTGAGAAACCCATTCAGAAATGCAGTCTTCACATCCATTTGGTAGACTTTAAAGTTCTTGTGAGCAGCAAAGGCAAGAAAAATTCGTATGGCTTCGATCCTGGCAACTGGGGCAAAAGTTTCATCGTAGTCGATGCCTTCTTGTTGGTTGTACCCCTTAGCCACAAGTCTTGCTTTATTGCGGATGACAACACCGTCTTCATCTTTTTTGTTCTTGAAGATCCACTTTGTGCCGATAATGGATCTATTGTGAGGTCGTGGTACGAGTTCCCAAACTTGTAAACGTTCAAACTGATTTATTTCCTCCTGCATTGCAATCAGCCAATCAGGATCGGTGAGAGCTTCAGCTACTCGTGATGGTTCGACTTGACTAAGATAGCATGCGAAAAGACTTTCATTCATCGTAGCCGAACGTGTTGAAACACCAAATGTGGGATCCCCAATAATATGATCTGTAGGATGAGAGCGAGCCCAAAGTGGTACATTGGTCTGAGAGGAGCTGGCCGCATTTGTATCGGTTGGAGGCTCATTGGATTGGGGTCCGGTGTCCGAAGAAGAGATCTCGATCGTAGTAGACTGAGAAGGTTCAGCATCAGGATCAGCAATGTTCCCAGGGTTGGGTAAAATGTCGTCTTCGTTGAGATTGAGCGCATCCAAGTTTGGAGGGACGACGTCATTGCCGATAACTGGTGGTGTGGATGGAGTGGGTGCAGCGGTAGGTTGAGTGGTGGCGGCGGGAGTCTTGGGGACTGGGTAGAAGTACTCGAAAAGCAGATCGAGATCCAGTTCACCAGAATTGCCCTCAGATGAGGAAGTTCCCGCCATTGAAGGTTGACCTTTTGTCAACGACTGTAGAAGACCTGGTTCTGGTCTGATATGAGCAGAAGCCATGAGGTCGCCTTCGCTTTCGTCAAATGTAACATTTGTGCTTTCTATTACTGATCGTTTCTCTCTAAGATAGACTCTGTATGTCTTTGAGTTCAGCGAATATCCAACAAAGATGCCTTCAATTGCTTTTGGATCAAGCTTCCCAAGATGTTGGCGATCATTGGCCACAAAACATCGACAACCGAAGACCCTTAGATAAGATATATCTGGGATACGACGGTTATTCAGCATCTCGTATGGGGTGCGGTTGAATCTCTTGTGGATTGAAGCCCGGTTTTGTGTGTAACAAGCCGTTTGAATAGCTTCGCCCCAAAGAGAATGAGGAAGACCGGATTGGATGAGGAGAGTCCTAGCTGCTTCAACTAATGTCCTATTTTTACGCTCAACGACACCATTCTGTTCCGGTGTCTTCACAGCTGAGAACTGCTGGGTGATGCCCTGAGTGGCATAGAAATCACTGAGCTTCTTGTTCTTAAACTCAGTTCCGTTGTCAGTTCTGATAATCCGAACCTTCTGTTGATGAAGAGTTTGGGACGTAACAACAAACTCGACGATTATATCAGGAACTTCATCCTTTGTACGAATGAGTTTCGTCCACGTGTAGCGTGAAAAATCGTCGACAATCACAAGAATGTACCGTCTTCCTCCGAGTGTAGCCGTAGGCATTGGGCCACATGATCCATGTGTAAGAGTTCTAGGATTAGCTTAGAGGACGGTGTTTCCTTGGAGATGTGAGACGATCGCTTCATCTTCCCCAATTCACAGGCAGAGCAGAGGTGTTCCTTATGATATGTCAGTTGGGGTAGACCGTTGACGAGTTTATTCTGACGCAGTTTGTTGATGGTCTTGAAATTGAGATGTGAAAGACGTCGGTGCCATAGATCATTCAACTTTGGTGCGGCTTGAGAGAGAAGGCATATTGGTCGAGAGGTCGTAAGATTGAGTACGTAGAGGTGAGACGTGCGTGTTCCAGAAAGAAGAGGTTGTCCCGAGGCATCTATAATGCTGCAGATGTCAGATTCGAAGAGAACCTTATATCCTTTGTCGCAGAAACGACCAATGCTGAAGAGATTGTAGCTCAAACCCTCGACGTAAGAGATGCCCTTAATCGTCAGTTTGTCATGGACGAGATCACCAGTTCCGAGAATTGGCGCCATTTGACTGTTTTCGAAGGAGACCCTTCCGAGATAGCGCTCGGAGAAGTTGCTCAACAGCTCCTTGTTCCCCGTCATGTGTGTGGAGCAACCCGAGTCTAGATACCACACATGACAGACCTGCAATCATCAGCAAATGTTGGGTCCCCGTTTACGGACGGGACCTTCTTGTGATACAAGTAAAATTTTCATGCGCTTAAAGGGAAATGTGGTTTCTAAATCAGATTGTGTCGGTTCTAATTTAGCTTTCCCTTTGTCAGTTGTTTGATGATGCGGGACTATGGTCTTTCTAACCCATATTTTCCTAACTTGTGCTTGCATGTATGGTGCCTTATACATGTAGCGGCGTGGGGGATGTGGTTGTTGTTTTCGTGCTTCGGTTTTGGTCGCCTTTGGCTTGCGAGTAGTCGGTGAGTTTGCGTTTGACGACGAGAGACGTTTACGCTTAACCTTAGGTTTAGGCGAGATGGGAGATTTCAAAGACGTCGTAGAGGAGGTTCGCTTGCGTGGTCGGAGTGTTGCGTGTTCATGTGTGTCATATTCATGAAAGCGTGGGAGAACAAAATCATCGCAGCAGCACATAGACATAAGCTTGGTAAAAGAAAGATAAGTTTTGGCAACATAATTGTCTACGACCTTAGGACATTGGGATTCAGTACATAGAGAGGAAAGACGAATATAGGATGGTCTTTTGTTCTTGTCATCGAAGAGCGGATTCTCCTTTATTTGATACGACTCCCTTCCAGAGATGTCGAACTCACATTCCCTGTATCCATAAGAGTACGCGAGTTAGTGTTAGAATATGTGTCAGCTTCAGGAGTCATCTTCGCCGTCCTCTTACATTTACATGTTTGAGAATCGGGTACTTGACTCGACGTAGAAGGTTTGTTCGTATTGTGAGATTGTTCTAGGGTAAAGATTTTGTAAAGTAGATCTTCTCGTTCTTTTGCAAAGGCTTTCCGCTCTACATCTATGGTTCGTTCTAGTTCTGCTATGATCAGAAGTTTCTCTGGGACATAGATGCGAGAAAGTGCTTCTCGGAAAGCGATTTCCTGTTCTTCGGTTGGGAACTGAGACTTGATGTCTTCGGAGAGTGAAGGTTTTTTAGTCTTATCACTAGCATTCAATTCCGTGTAGTCGTACGCGATTTCTACCCAGAGAATGTTTTGTTCCCTCTTTTCTTCCGAAAGAACAACGGAGGAGGATCTTACAAACGGCATGAGCTGCGAGGGAGTACCCTTCCTCGTTTGTAGGAATGATGTACTGTACATGTTATACCTTTTAACAATTAGCGGCGTTGGATCGCAGTTGCTGGCCAGGCCGATTCCCATCCGGGCGTCGTAGAATTCTGTTTCAACTGGTTGGTTCAATAGGCATAAGATGTTTGCGGCCTTTTTTCTAAGGTGAAGTTGCTCTTCAAGTTCTTTCACCTTGCGGTATAGCCTAACTCTTTCCTTCGTAACCAGTTCATATTGGGAGGCCGTCAGGAGGCGAGAAGTTTCACATGAACTGATGGCTAGTGTAGTTTCCTTAACCTTAGTCTCACTTTGTTCGTTCTTGCTTTGCAGACGTTTGACTAACGCTTCAGAGGCCATTAGACGTTCGTTTGCACATGCAAGCTCTTCTACTTTTAGACTAAGTAAGGCATAGTTGTTTTCAAATTTTAGCTTAAGTTCATTATATTCCTTAGCGTCTATGGTGGGTTTGTTAATGGTGTGTCGGTGATTAAACACATCATCGAGTTGTGAGATTCGTACCTCAGACTCAGCGTTGATGGGAGTCTTAGCTGTGTTCTCACTGATGTCAACCATCTCCTCGTCCTCGTCCTGTTCGACCAGCCTTGCCATGCAGCAATCTTCATCCTTAGGCTCCTCGTCTTCTGAAGTATCGTTCACCCACTCAGACTCTTCGGTGAGAAGAACTTTCCCACTTTCCATTTTGCGAGTCAATCTGGCCTTACAGTCGTAGTAGCCAGAGTCCTTGACGCGTGGTGCGTGGCATTCCTTGGCAAAGTGGCCTGACTTTCCACATCGAAAGCACTTCACAGACTTTTGGGGTGCTGATTCCTCCTCTTTCTTTGTCGGCTTAGCTTCCTCCGTGGGAGTGGTCTTTTTGGTGCCGCTAAATGTTCTTTGGCGATTGGAGGAGGATGAGGATTTTTTCCCGAGCTTCTTTGAGGCCATCTTAGTGAGCATTGCCAGTTGTTTGCGTAGATCACGAACATCTTCATCAGATTCTGTGTCAGCTTCGGATCCTGAAGGAGTGCCCGATACAGTAGCTGGTAGCTTCCCTTTGTTCTGTTTGGTCTTAGTGGTGGAAGATCGTTCATTGGTCTTGTTCGAGAGGAGGGCCAGTGGGTCGACTCGAGTGTTGGCGGAATGGGGTTGCACGTAGGGAGCATAGGCAAACAGACTGTCATAAAGAGCGTGGATGGAAGTGTTGGAGAGGTCCTTACTCTGAATCATCATTACGATTGCATTGCCCCAATGTGGTTTGAGGCTACCAAGGAAGCGGTTGTTGATATCGAATTTGTCTCTCGAGATCCTGGCTTTCTTGAGTTCATTGATGACCTTCAAGTATCGGAGGTATGTGTCACGCAGTTCCTCTCCTTCATAGGCCTGGAAGTGTTCATACTGCGAGAGACATGCTGATTTCCTCCCTTGAGCACTCTCAATTGTGTCTGCCATGATTGCCACGAGCTCATCCCATATTTCCTTAGCAGTTGTGCAGCACTCAATGTGAGCGTAGACCTCGTTTCCCATAGCCTGGAAGAGATATCCTTTGGCAGTCTCATCAGCCTGTACGCGAGCCTCTTCATCCTCATTGATGGGACCTCTTGGAGTGCGGCGTTCATCCATGGGAGGGTTTGCGTTTGGCTGTGCAGGGATGATTGTCCAGAACTGTGCTGGGCCGTTGAAGATGGAGTCCAGAAGGTATTGAGAGAGTGGTGCGCCTTTGTTCCTGATGAACGTGAGGAACCGGTTTGTCCATATGCTGTAGTCGCCTTGTCGCAGCATCGGAGGCCTGGTGTCGGAGCCCACTGTTGAGATGTCATTCGTGGTAGACATGGTTGGTGCAGTCGAATCGTCCGTGGTTTTGATCTTGTATAGATAAGAAAGTTAGTAACGAACGAGATGAGAAATACGAGTTTAACGTGTAGAGTTTTGAGAATAAAATTGTTTAAAGAAATTCTTAGAACTAAGTGAGCGTGTGTGATGGTCGATAATGTATGAAGAGAAAATATATCTTGAAATTAGGAGAAGTTCTAGAAATTTAAAACGAGATTTGAGGCGAGAAAAATTATTTTATGTCAAAAGTGGTCTAGGGTGATAGGACTAAAGTGTAAGGATCAAATCTTAAATAAGTTTGGAAAGATTTAACCCGAGAAAATTTCAACACTAGAAAAATTTAACATGTTAGAAAAATTCGCAAGTTGAAGAATTTCGCAAGTTATAAAAATTTCGTAAGTTGAGAATTTTTAAGCTTCGCAAGAAAACTTCGTAAGTTATAAAAATTTCGCTAGTTGAGGATTTAAAGTTTCGCAAGAGAATTTCGCGAGTTATAAAACTTTCGCAAGTTGAGAATTTTTGAAGCTTCGCAAGAAAATTTCGCACGTTATAAAACTTTCGCAAGTTAAAAATTTTTAGAGCTTCGCAAGAAACTTTCGCAAGTTATAGAAATTTCGCATGTTGAGAATTTTAAATCTTCGCAAGTTATGAAAATTTCGCGGTTTGAATAAATTCTTGAAATGAAATTTCTCGCATATAAAGTTTCTCGGATATAAGAATTTCGAAAGTTCTCGGCGAAAAAAATTTCGCGGCTCAGAAAAATTCGCGGAACAAGCTTTCTCGGATATGGAATTTCTCGGATTATGAAGTGTAAGCAAATTTCGCAGATGAAAGTTCTCGGATTTTTGAAGTAGGCAGTTGCGAAAAATGCAGTGTAAGTGAAAGTTTCGCGGTTTAAAGATTCTCGGTTTTGAAAGTAGGCAGTTGCGAAAAAATGCAGTATAAGTAAAAGTTTCGCGGTTTTGAAGATAAATTCTCGGGATCAACTTTCGCGGATATGGAAATTTCGCGGACTTGAACGATTAAGCACAAAATTTCGCGGTCAAGAACGAGCTAAGTACTGTTCCATTGCTTTCACGCGTTTTGCCAGAAAATCGTCCCGTTCTTGCTCAAATCTCAACCAAAATCGCTCAAACTTGATCCTAACCTTCAGAAATTCTTCCCTAAACACATAATCGACCGATTTGTGAGCTAAAAACAACAAGAAATAGGTCAAATCGATCAAAAACAGAAAATGGCCGAGATGTCCTTTTTCTGAAAAGTTTTTGCTTCAATCTTGCTCAAAACTCGTTAAAACTGATCCAAAAGTGTTTTAAAAACATCTTAGGCATAGAATCGATCTGGGGGTAGGTTTTAAACACAAAAACAAAGCAAAAATACCCCAAAACGAGTTTCAAAATGCCCGAAAGTGATTTTTATCCAAAACACCTTTGATCTTTCTTGGAATCGAACGAAACTGGATTCAAATCAATGCAGATCGATCCACGTTTGCTCTGATACCACTTGTTGGTCCCGAATGCACCAAACAAGGAATCAAAGAGGCTTTGATGGAATGAAAAGGGAGACTTTCTCACCTTGTAGTGTGTGTAGTGTGTGAAAACTTGGGTTAGCCTTTTGATCTTTGATTAGCTTTCAAATGGTGTTGGTAACACCTTATATACCACATTAACCCTAGGTATATTAAGACCCAAACACCAAAATTAAATAATTACATTCTAGTCCAAAGCCCAAGCTAAAGGATAATTACAATATAAATCCCAAGACTTAAACTATTGACACAATCACTAAATATCCTAACAAAGTAGAACTGATAGGAATGAAATGGGCTGATTTGGTTAGGCGATCAACAATCACCCAAATAGCATCTTGGCCTTTCGTCGTTTTAGGCAAACCAACGACGAAGTCCATCGTGATGTGGTCCCATTTCCATTCAGGAATAGGTAAAGGCTGCAGAGTTCCAGCTGGTCGCTGATGTTCTGCTTTGATCAGCTGGCACGTCATACATCTACTTACGTACGTGGCTATATCCTTCTTCATTCCCGGCCACCAATATATCATCCGCAAATCTTGGTACATCTTTGTAGCTCCCGAATGTACAGAGTATGTTGTTGCGTGCGCCTCTGTCATTATCGCTCGTCGTAACTCCTCGTCATTGGGCACGTATAGCCGATTCTTGTATAACAAGGTTCCGTCTGCCCGGATTTCGAAGTCTTCGGGTAGTGTATCCTTTGCCTTTAGGTAGAATTCATCCTCTTCTTGTGCTTTTTGAATTCGTTCTAGCAACGTCGACTGAAGAGTCAGCGTTGCTAGTCGCGTTTCGAGTTCACCTAAATTGACTATTTCCACTCCAAGCCTGTGCAACTCCGTACTCATCGCCTTTCGACTAAGCGCGTCTGCGACTACGTTCGCTTTGCCCGGATGATAATTAATAACGCAGTCGTAGTCTTTTACAAGTTCCAGCCATCGTCGTTGTCTCATATTCAGCTCTTTCTGGGTGAAGAAATATTTCAGACTCTTATGGTCTGTAAAGATTTCGCACCGTTCTCCGTAAAGGTAGTGTCTCCAAATCTTCAAGGCGAAGACGACTGCTGCAAGTTCTATGTCATGGGTTGGGTAGTTCTTTTCGTATTCTTTTAGTTGCCGTGAAGCATAAGCGATCACCTTTCCATTTTGCATCAGCACGCATCCCAGTCCGTTTTTCGAGGCATCACTATAGACTGAGAATCCTCCAGTTCCCGATGGTATAGTCAGAATAGGAGCAGAAGTGAGTCGATTCTTCAGCTCCTGAAAACTTTGTTCGCAAGCTTCAGACCACTTGAAAGGTACGTTCTTTCTGGTCAAGTTCGTCAGAGTCGAGGCAATGCTAGAGAAGTCAGCTATGAACTTACGGTAATATCCCGCAAGTCTTAGAAAACTTCGAACCTCGGTCGGAGTAGTTGGTCGTGGCCAATTGTTCACGGCCTCAATCTTACTCGGGTCCACGGAGATTCCACTCCCAGAAATCACGTGTCCCAAGAAGGCTACTTGCTCAAGTCCAAAATTCGCATTTCTTGAATTTGGTATAGAGCTTTTTCTCTCGCAGGGTTCCTAAGACGATTCGTAAATGATTCTCGTGTTCCTCCCTCGTCTTAGAATAGATCAGGATATCGTCAATAAAGACGATTACGAAACGGTCGAGATAGTTCTTAAAAACTCGATTCATCAAGTCCATAAAAGCAGCTGGAGCATTTGTTAGTCCAAAAGGCATGACCAGAAACTCGTAATGGCCGTACCTTGTACTGAATGCGGTTTTAGGAACATCTACCTCCCTGATCTTCAACTGATGGTATCCCGAACGGAGGTCAATTTTCGAGAATACCGTAGCACCCTGTAGTTGGTCGAATAGATCATCGATCCTCGGTAACGGGTATTTATTCTTGATCGTGATCTTGTTCAATTCCCGATAGTCTATACACAGTCGCATCGACCCGTCATTCTTTTGCACGAATAGGACTGGTGCTCCCCACGGTGAAAAGCTGGGCTGAATAAACCCTTTCTGCAACAAGTTCTCTAGCTGTTCCTTCAATTCTTTCAATTCGTTCGGCGCTAGTCGATAGGGAGCTTTGGAGATTGGGCGGACCCCGGCATCAGATCTATCGTAAACTGTATTTCTCGATCAGGGGGTAACCCCGGGAGATCATCGGGAAATACATCAGTATACTCATTAACTATCGGTACATCCTTCAGTTCTGGCTGAGGTAACTCCTCTGCCTTCACCGAATATACTAGATAAGACTCACAACCGGACCTCAGCAGTCGTTGAGCCTTCAACGCAGAGCTTTGCGGAATACGATTCATAGTAGTTTTTCCCAAAAAAGTAACACCTCTTCTTCGGGCAGTTGAAATTTACGACCTTCTTGTGACAATCTATAATGGCTCCATATCTCGAGAGCCAATCCATCCCAAAGATAAACATCATAGTCATTCATTGGGATCACAATCAGGTCGACGCTCAGATCTCTACCCTCAATGTTAACGGAGCATCCTTCCAGCACTTGGTTAGTGCGCGTCGGATCACCGTGTGGTAGGGTAACTATGTAATTGCACTCAGCTAAGGTAGGAGAAACTCCCACCTTTTCCACATATTTGGCTGACACAAATGAATGTGTGGCCCCAGAGTCAATTAACACAGAGGTGGGCACGTTATAGATAGTCAACGTACCCGTGACCACAGAAGGATTTGCTTCGGCCTCCTCATTCGTTAGAGTAAAAACTCGTGCTGGTACTGGTGGAGGTCGGATTAAAGGTTGGGTTGGAACTTGCGGTATCTTTTCGTTACAGACCCTGGCATAGTGGCCAATCTTTCCGCACCGGAAGCACTGGGGAGTTGGGTTTGGTCTTGGCCCATGGCATAGTCCGTAGTGATAGCGCCCACACTGCCGACACTGAGGTACAGTGTTTAGGGGTCGGTTTGAAACGTTAGCTGGTCCTTGGTTTGGCCTCGGTCTCCAGTTCTGCTGGCCTGGTTGATTTCCATGATTGTTCAGATTCTTGCCAAAGAACGGGCGTTTCTGATTCCCTCCTCCTTGTTGCACTTCTGCCCGTCGCTTTGCATCTTGAGCCTTGGTAACTCTACTCTCTGCTTGCTCTGCTAATACTGCTCGTTCAGCGATACGAGCGTATGTCTTTCCCTCGGTATCGTACATGCTTACATTTCGGAAGATCTCGGGTTTGAGACCTTCCAGAAAACGTTCGATCTTCAGTTCATCTGTAGCCACTATATGCGGCGCAAACCTTGAGAGTTGCTCGAACTTGCGGATGTAATCCGCCACTGACATTCCTCCTTGTTTGAGGTTGATGAATTCGTTCAGCTTCTGTGCTCTATCAGGTGCAGTAAAGTACTTGCCCCGAAAGAGTGCTTTGAATCTCTCCCAAGTCATAGTAGTGGGATCCTCGAGCACCTGAATGGTGTCCCACCAGTAGCCCGCGTTCCCACGTAACATAAAGGTGGCACACGTCACCTTTTCAGTATCAGGCAGGTGGCTAACTCGGAACATATTTTCTATTGTTCTGAGCCAATCCTCCGCAAAGGTAGGATCGACTGCTTCCTCGAACGAAGGGGGGTTTAACCGTCGGAACCTTTCCCCGGCAGCCTCTACCCGTTCTAGGCCAGGGGATGAGTGACGTTCCGAGGAATTTTGGCGATGGATGAGATCATTAATCTGATCGGACTGCCGCCGAATCAGATCAGTTAACTGATGAATGGTAGAGCGGTCCTCATTCGGTGGGGATTCCGAACCCGCCCTGCGACTAGTTTCACCCGCTTCTCTACGTGTCCTTGGCATTTCTTAACTATTTCTACAATTATTCACAGAAAATACATATATCAAATAACACATAATCACATAATCAATCATCATTACTTACAGGCCAGACTGGTTCTCCAGGCTTTTGAGCGGCAGTACATGGACAGTCTTCAGAATCTAAAGCCGAAGCTCTGATACCACCTGTGGCGACCCTACTTTTCTAACTAGGATTAGTGGCGGATTTCCGCAACGTAAGCCGCGGAAGGCCCGTCTAATTAAAACTTTTTCCAAAAATAATAAACACTAATATAAAAATTAGTCTACATCGTCATGTCTGTACACGGGCCGAAGCCCCAAAATTACCAAAAGAACCAAAAGTCCTAAAGCCGCTCCACAGGTCTTCATCCATGTACCGCACCGCCCTCAAAAGTCCGTGGAGCACCGCCACCAGCCGCCTCAGTCACGACGTGTATCAGCGTCAGACTCAGTACCTACAACACGTAAACACTGAGCAATTTGCCCAGTAGGTGAATAAAATGCATGTATGCAAGTGTGCACTCAATCCCAACCCCAATATCTCACATTATTACCGTCACACTACGGTACAAACATCTCTCGCCCTAACGTGATATGCACGTGCCATTCATATAAAATATCATAAAACATGATTTATATAAAACGTACGTAAAACATATAAGTCACATAAGTCACGTAAATCACATAATCACATGAAACACATAATTGTGTTTACGTATTGTAGATGGATAATCCACCTACCTGTCCTCCCGTTATAGTAAGTCAAGAACTCGGGTGGAGTCTCTAACGGTCGATCTGAATATAATAATTTTATTAGTATATCTGCTAATTCTCGAACCCTAAGTACTGAAAACCTAAATTAATAAAAACCCTAACATTAGCAAAATTCTAAATACCGAAAATTTATTAATTAAAACACAATGTCGAAATCTCACAAATGTCGACATCTTATCCCTCAAAATGTCGAGACCATCATTTCTTGCAAAAGTCGGACCTCTTGAAAAATATCGACCTCTTATTATATCTATTACCAAATAATATCGAGACACCTTAGTAAATATCGAGACCTATTGATAATATCGAGACCTTGATAAAAATTGAAATGTCGAGTAGCATAATAGAAAATGTCGAGATGTGAGTGATGGGAAGATGTCGAATGTATAGTTGGTAGAAGTCGAGAGTTTCTCTGTGATAAATGTCGAAACCTATAAAATGTCGATATCTACCACATCTAATAAATGTCGAAATCTTACAACTACACATTTCGATATCTCTCTATGCACCTCTCGATACATACAATCTAGATTTCGAAACTTTTCCTATCATATATATCTCGAAGTTCCCTTATTATATATGTCTCGACATTTATCTATATATGTATCTCTCGACTTTCTATGCTAACCTATCGAAATCTTTCTATGTAAAGAACTAGCGCATCTCGACATTTACATATTACACATTACGAATTCTTTCTAAAAATGATAATTCCCACAGAAAACCCTAAAACACGAAGCATCGATCAGGTATAACCATTAGGCTTCTTAGCTTGCACTTATCATGACAATTTCTAAAATTCCCACCTATCATTCAAGTTCACGCAAACATAATAACACCTCTCGAGTCACCCAAGGGTTTCGAATCCTATCAGAACTAGCATGTAATTATATAAGACTTATAACAACAAATATTAAATACATAAAATTTTCGAAAGAGAGACACGATACCTCACCCTCCTCACGTTTACGAAGGGTTGAGTTGTGGAATTATTTCTTTGTTCTTAATGGCCTTCTCCCTCCTTCTATTCAGTTTTCCCTCGTTAACACAGTACATTATCTATCCTTACTTCTTAAGTTATATTTAGATATATATGAACTTTGAAATTGGTGATCGATTTGACTTAGGTGCATGATGACGAGTGTTTTCCTTTATCTTAAACAAATTCTTTCATTGTTATCTTTTAATAACTTTGGGCCTAGGCTTTGGGTATTAAGTGCAGCCCAACTTAATTATAATATTTTTTTTTCTAAACCTAAAGGAAAGTCGTTTTTTTTTGGGGCTTTTATTAATAAAAAATTCAGCCCAATCGATTACGGCCCAAATAGATTTATTACATAACTTATATATCGTTACCGAACTTCCTAATTCATAGAGCTACATAATTATTTACAGTGGAATCCCGTATTAAAATTTTACGGTTATTACACAATTTGCAGGTATTTTCGCATAAATACTAGTATTTTGGGTCTGAAAAAGTACTTCTAGCCCGATTTTAGTATTTTAGTATCGAATTCATGTATCAGAATTAGCACCCATAGAAGGTGGGGAAGCACCTCTTTTGGTATTGGTGATGCTCAATGTCTTTATTATGCAAGATGTCATATTGAAATCTACAATTTGAGTCAAATATAATTCGGCAGATTTTGTAGGTATTTTCCGCCTTAATACTAGTATTTTGAATTTGAAATTAAGTATTGTTGGCTTGGTTTTGAGTATTTAAGTATTTAATTCAAGTATCCAACTTAGTATGATAAAGAAGATGGGGAAAAACACCTCTTTGGTATTGTTGATGATCAATGTCCTTATTGTGCAAGATGTCTTATTGAAATCTACAATTTTAGTCATATATAATTCGGCACAATTTGCAGGTACTTTCCGCCTATATACTAGTATTTTGCATTTGAAACTAAGTATGTTTGGCCTGATTTTAAGTATTTTAGTATAGAATTCAAGTATCAAACTTAGTACGATAAACAAGATGGGGAAGACACCTGTTTTGGTATTGGTGATGATCAGTCCTTATTATGCAAGATGTCATATTGAAATCTACAATTTTAGTCATATATAATTTCGGCACAATTTGCAGGTATTTTTCGTATAGATACTAGTATTTTGGGTCTGAAATAAGGTATTTCTGGCCTGATTAAGTATTTTAGTATCGAATTCAAGTATCCAACTTAGTACGATAAAGAAGATAAGGGAAAACACCACTTTTGGTATTGGTGATGATCAATGTCCTTATTATGCAACATGTCTTATCAAAATCTACAATTTTAGTCATATATAATTCGACACAATTTGCAGGTAATTTCCGCCTAAATTCTAGTATTTTGCATATGAAATTAAGCATTCCTGGTTTTAAATATTATAGTATCGACTTCAAGTATCCAACTTAGTACGATAAAGAAGATGGAGAAAACACCTCTTCTAGTATTGGTGATGATCAATGTCCTTATTATGCAAGATGCCTTATTGAAATCTTCAATTTTATGCATATATAAGTCGGCACAATTTGCAGGTATTTTCGCATAAATACTAGCATTTTCGGTCTGAAAAAGTACTTCTGGGCTAATTTTGAGTATGTTAGTATCGAATGCATGTATCAGAATTAGTACTGTAAAGAAGATGGGGAAGCACCTCTTTTGGTATTGGTGATGATCAATGTCTTTATTATGCAATATGTCTTATTGAAATCTACAATTTGAGCCAAATATAATTCGGCACAATTTGCAGGTATTTTCCGCCTTAATACTAGTATGTTGAATCTGAAATTAAGTATTGTTGGCTTGATTTTGAGTATTTAAGTATTTAATTCAAGTATCCAACTTAGTATGATAAAGAAGATGGGGAAAAACACCTCTTTTGGTATTGTTGATGATCAATGTCCTTATTATGCAAGATGTCATATTGAAATCTAAAATTTTAGTCATATATAATTTGGCACAATTTGCAGGTATTTTCCGCCTATATACTAGTATTTTGCATTTGAAACTAAGTATGTTTGGCCTGATTTTAAGTGTTTTAGTATCGAATTCAAGTATCAAACTTAGTACGATAAACAAGATGGGGGAAAACACCTGTTTTGGTATTGGTGATGATCAGTCCTTATTATGCAAGTTGTCATATTGAAATCTACAATTTTAGTCATATATAATTCGGCACAAGTTGCAGGTATTTTTCGTATAGATACTAGTATTTTGGGTCTGAAATTAGGTATTTCTGGCCTGATTAAGTATTTTAGTATCGAATTCAAGTATCTAACTTAGTACGATAAAGATGATAAGGGAAAACACCACTTTTGGTGTTGGTGATGATCAATGTCCTTATTATGCAAGATGTTGAAATCTACAATTTTAGTCATATATAATTCGGCACAATTTGCAGGTAATTTCCGCCTAAATACTAGTATTTTGCATCTCAAATTAAGTATTTTTGGCCTGATTTTAAATATTTTAGTATCGACTTCAAGTATCCAACTTAGTACGATAAAAAAGATGGAGAAAATACCTCTTTTGGTATTGGTGATGATCAATGTCCTTATTATGCAAGATGTCTTATTGAATCTACAATTTAAGTCATATATAATTTGGCATAATTTCCAGGTATTTTCCGCCTAAATACTAGTATTTTGAATCTGAAATTAAGTATTGCTGGCTTGATTTCGAGTATTTAAGTATCGAATTCAAGTATCCAACTTAGTACGATAAGGAAGATGGGGGAAATACCTCTTCTAGTATTGGTGATGATCAATGTCCTTATTATGCAAGATGTCTTATTGAAATCTTCAATTTTATTCATATATAAGTCGGCACAATTTGCAGGTATTTTCGCATAAATACTAGTATTTTGGGTCTAAAAAAGTACTTCTGGCCCGATTTTGAGTATTTTAGTATCGAATTCATGTATCAGAATTAGTACTAAAAGAAGGTGGGGAAGCACCTCTTTTGTATTGGTGATGATCAATGTCTTTATTATGCAAGATGTCTTATTGAAATCTACAATTTGAGTAAAATATAATTTCGGCAGAATTTGCAGGTATTTTCCGCCTTAATACTAGTATTTTGAATCTGAAATTAGTATTGTTGGCTTGATTTTGAGTATTTAAGTATTTAATTCAAGTATTCAACTTAGTATGATAAATAAGATGGGGAAAAATACCTCTTTGGTATTGTTGATGATCAATGTCCTTATTATGCAAGTGTCTTATTGAAATCTACAATTTTAGTCATATATAATTCGGCACAATTTGCAGGTATTTTCCGCCTATATACTAGTATTTTGCATTTGAAACTAAGTATGTTTGGCCTGATTTTAATTCAAGTATCAAACTTAGTACGATAAACAAGATGGGGAAAACACCTGTTTTGGTATTGGTGATGATCAATCCTTATTATTCAAGATGTCATATTGAAATCTGCAATTTTAGTCATATATATTTCGGCAAAATTTGCAGGTATTTTTCGTATAGATACTAGTATTTTTGGTCTAAAATTAGGTATTTCTGGCCTGATTAAGTATTTTAGTATCGAATTCAAGTATCCAACTTAGTACGATAAAGAAGATAAGGGAAAACACCACTTTTGGTATTGGTGATGATCAATGTCCTTATTATGCAAGATGTCTTTTCGAAATCATTTTAGTCATATATAATTCGACACAATTTGTAGGTAATTTCCGCCTAAATACTAGTATTTTGCATCTGAAATTAAGCATTTTTGGCCTGATTTTAAATATTTTAGTATCGACTTCAAGTATCCAACTTAGTACGATAAAGATGATGGAGAAACACCTCTTCTAGTATTGGTGATGATCAATGTCCTTATTATGCAAGATGCCTTATTGAAATCTTCAATTTTATTCATATATAAGTCGGCACAATTTGCAGGTATTTTCGCATAAATACTAGTATTTTGGGTCTGAAAAAGTACTTATGGGCTAATTTTGAGTATGTTAGTATCGAATGCATGTATCAGAATTAGTACTGTAAAGAAGATGGGGAAGCACCTCTTTTGGTATTGGTGATTATCAATGTCTTTATTATGCAAGATGTCTTATTGAAATCTACAATTTGAGTCAAATATAATTCGGCATAATTTGCAGGTATTATCCGCCTTAATACTAGTATGTTGAATCTGAAATTAAGTATTGTTGGCTTGATTTTGAGTATTTAAGTATTTAATTCAAGTATCCAACTTAGTATGATAGAGTAGATGGGGAAAAACACCTCTTTGGTATTGTTGATGATCAATGTCCTTATTATGCAAGATGTCTTATTGAAATCTATAATTTTAGTCATATATAATTTGGCACAATTTGCAGGTATTTTCCGCCTATATACTAGTATTTTGCATTTGAAACTAAGTATGTTTGGCCAGATTTTAAGTGTTTTAGTATCGAATTCAAGTATCAAACTTAGTACGATAAACAAGATTGGGGAAAACACCTGTTTTGGTATTGGTGATGATCAGTCCTTATTATGCAAGATGTCATATTGAAATCTACAATTTTAGTCATATATAATTCGGCATAAGTTGCAGGTATTTTTCGTATAGATACTAGTATTTTGGGTCTGAAATGAGGTATTTCTGGCCTGATTAAGTATTTTAGTATCGAATTAAAGTATCTAACTTAGTACGATAAAGATGATAAGGGAAAACACCACTTTTGGTGTTGGTGTTGATCAATGTCCTTATTAGGCAAGATGTCTTATTGAAATCTACAATTTTAGTCATATATAATTCGGCACAATTTGCAGGTAATTTCCGCCTAAATACTAGTATTTTGCATCTCAAATTAAGTATTTTTGGCCTGATTTTAAATATTTTAGTATCGACTTAAAGTATCCAACTTAGTACGATAAAGAAGATGGAGAAAATACATCTTTTGGTATTGGTGATGATCAATGTCCTTATTATGCAAGATGTCTTATTGAATCTAAAATTTAAGTCATATATAATTTGGCATAATTTCCAGGTATTTTCCGCCTAAATAGTAGTATTTTGAATCTGAAATTAAGTATTGCTGGCTTGGTTTCGAGTATTTAAGTATCGAATTCAAGTATCCAACTTAGTACGATAAGGAAGATGGGGGAAAATACCTCTTCTAGTATTGGTGATGATCAATGTCCTTATTATGCAGATGTCTTATTGAAATATTTAATTTTATTCATATATAAGTCGGCACAATTTGCAGGTATTTTCGCATAAATACAAGTATTTTGGGTCTGAAATAGTACTTCTGGCCTGATTTTGAGTATTTTAGTATCGAATTCATGTATCAGAATTAGTACAAAAAGAAGGTGGGGAAGCACCTCTTTGGTATTGGTGATGATCAATGTCTTTATTATGCAAGATGTCTTATTGAAATCTACAATTTGAGTAAAAATAATCTCGGCAGAATTTGCAGGTATTTCCGCCTTAATACTAGTATTTTGAATCTGAAATTAAGTATTGTTGGCTTGATTTTGACTATTTAAGTATTTAATTCAACTATTCAACTTAGTATGATAAAGAAGATGGGGAAAAACACCTCTTTTGGTATTGTTGATGATCAATGTCCTTATTATGCATGATGTCTTATTGAATCGCCAATTTTAGTCATATATAATTTGGCACAATTTGCAGGTATTTTCCGCCTAGATACTAGTATTTTGCATTTGAAATTAAGTATGTTTGGCCTATTTTATAAGTATTTTAGTATCGAATTCAAGTATCAAACTTAGTACGATAAAGAAGATGGAGGAAAACACCTCTTTTGGTATTGGTGATGATCAGTCCTTATTATGCGAGATGTCTTATTGAAATCTACAATTTTAGTCATATATAATTCGGCACAATTTGCAGGTATTTTTCGCATAGATACTAGTATTTTGGGTCTGAAATTAGGTATTTTTGGCCTGATTAAGTTTTTAGCATCGAATTTAAGTATCTAACTTAGTACGATAAGAAGATGAGGGAAAACACCACTTCTAAGATAGGTAATCAATGTCCTTATTATGCAAGTTGTCTTATTGAAATCTACAAATTTAGTCATATATAATTCGGCACATTTGCAGGTATTTTCGCATAGATACTAGTATTTTGGGTCTGAAATAAGGTACTTTTGGCCTGATTAAGTATTTTAGTATCGAATTCAAGTATCTAACTTAGTACGATATAGAAGATGAGGGAAAACACCACTTTTGGTATTGGTGATGATCAATGTCCTTATTATTCAAGATGTGTTATTGAAATCTACAATTTTAGTCATATATAATTCCGCACAATTTGCAGGTATTTTCCGCCTTAATACTAGTATTTTGCATCTGAAATTAAGTATTTTTGGCCTGATTAAGTATTTTAGTATCGGCTTCAAGTATCCAACTTAGTACGATAAAGAAGATGGAGAAAAACACCTCGTTTGGTATTGGTGATGATCAATGTCCTTATTATGCAAGATATCTTATTGAATCTACAATTTAAGTCATATATAATTTGGCATAATTTCCAGGTATTTTCCAGCTAAATTTGTTTGAATCTGAAGTTAAATGTTGCTGGCTTGATTTTCAGTATTTAAGTATCGAATTCAAGTATCCAACTTAGTACGGTGAGGAAGATGGGGGAAAACACCTCTTCTGGTATTGGTGACGGTCAATGTCCTTATTATGCAAGATGTCTTATTGAAATCTTCAATTTTATTCATATATAGTCGGCACAATTTGCAGGTATTTTTTGCATAAATACTAGTATTTTGGGTCTGAAAAAGTACTTCTGGCCTGATTTTGAGTATTTTTGTATCGAATTCATGTATCAGAATTAGTACTGAAAGAAGATGGGGAAGTACCTCTTTTGGTATTGGTGATTCTCAATGTCTTTATTATGCAAGATGTCTTATTGAAATCTACAATTTGAGTCAAATATAATTCGGCAGAATTTGCATGTATTTTCCGCCTTAATACTAGTATTTTCAATCTGAAATTATGTATTCTTGGCTTGATTTGAGTATTTAAGTATTTAATTCAAGTATCCAACTTAGTATGATAAAGATGATGGGGAAAAAACACCTCTTTTTGGTATTGTTTGATGATCAATATCTTTATTATGCAAGATGTCTTATTGAAATCTACAATTTCGTCATATATAATTTAGCACAATTTGCAGTATTTTCCGCCTAAATACTAGTATTATGCATTTAAAAATTATGTTGTTTGGCCTGATTTTTAAGTATTTTGGTATCGTATTCAAGTATCAAACTTAGTACGATAAAGAAGAGGGGGAAAACACCTCTTTTGGTATTGGTGATGATCAGTCCTCATTATGCAGATGTCTTATTGAAATCTCCAATTTTTGTCATATATAATTTGGCACAATTTGCAGGTATTTTCGTATAGATACTAGTATTTTGGGTCTGAAATTAGGTATTTTTTGGCCTGATTAAGTTTTTAGCATCGAATTCAAGTATCTAAAACGATAAGATGAGGGAAAAACACCACTTTGGGTATTGATGATGATCAATGTCCTTTATTATACAAGATGTCTTATTGAAATTCTACAATTTTAGTCATATATAATTCCGCACAATTTGCCGGTATTTCCGCCTAAATACTGTATGTTTTTGCATATGAAATTATGTATATTTGGCGTGATTTTAAAATATTTTAGTATCGACTTCAAGTATCCAACTTAGTACGATAGATGGGAAAAAAACACCTCTTTTGGTATTGGTGATGATCAATGTCCTTATTATGCAAGAATATCTTATTGAATCTACAATTTTAAGTATATATAATTTGGCATAATTTCCAGGTATTTTCCGCCTAAATACTACTGTTTTGAATCTGAAATTAAATGTTGCTGGCTTGATTTTCAGTAATTTAAGTATCGAATTCAAGTATCCAACTTAGTACGGTAAGGAAGATGGGGAAAAACACCTCTTCTGGTATTGGGTGACGATCAATGTCCTTATTATGCAAGATGTCTTATTGAAATCTTCAATTTTATTCATATATAAGTCGGCACAATTCGCAGATATTTTTCGCATAAATACTAGTATTTTGGGTCTGAAAAAGTACTTCTGGCCTGATTTTGAGTAATTTTTGTATCTAATTCATGTATCAGAATTAGTACTGAAAGATGATGGGGAAGCACCTCTTTTGGTATTGGTGATTCTCAATGTCTTTATTATTCAAGATGTCTTATTGAATCTACAATTTGAGTCAAATATAATTCGGCAGAATTTGCATGTATTTTCCCGCCTTAATACTAGTATTTTCAATCTGAAATTAAGTATTCTTGGCTTGATTTGAGTATTTAAATATTTAATTCAAGTATCCAACTTAGTATGATAAAGAAGATGGGGAAAAACACCTCTTTTGGTATTGTTGATGATCAATATCCTTATTATGCAAGATGTCTTATTGAAATCTACAATTTAGTCATATATAATTTAGCACAATTTGCAGGTATTTTCCGCCTAAATACTAGTATTATGCACTTAAAATTAAGTATTTTAGTATCGTATTCAAGCATCAAACTTAGTACGATAAAGAAGATGGGGGCAAACACCTCTTTTGTATTGGTGATGATCAGTCCTTATTATGCAAGATGTCTTATTGAAATCTACAATTTTTGTCATATATAATTCGGCACAATTTGCAGGTATTTTTCGTATAGATACTATATTTTGGGTCTGAAATTAGGTATTTTTTGGCCTGATTAAGTTTTTTAGCATCGAATTCAAGTATCTAAAACGATAAGATGAGGGAGAAACACCACTTTTGGTATTGGTGATGATCAATGTCCTTATTATGCAAGATGTCTTATTGAAATCTACAATTTTAGTCATATATAATTCCGCACAATTTGCAGGTATTTTCCGCGCTAAATACTAGTATTTTGCATATGAAATTATGTATATTTGGCGTGATTTTAAATATTTTAGTATCGACTTCAAGTATCGAACTTAGTACGATAGATGGGGAAAAACACCTCTTTTGGGTATTGGTGATGATCAATTTCCTTATTATGCAAGATGTCTTATTGAATCTAAAATTTAAGTTCATTATAATTTGGCATAATTTCCAGGTATTTCCGCCTAATACTAATATTTCGAATCTGAGTTAAGTATTGCTGGCTTGATTTTGAGTATTTAAGTATTGAATTCAAGTATCCAACTAGTACGCACAAAGAAGATGGGGAAAAAACACCTCTTTGTGTATTGGTGATGATCAATGTCCTTATTATGCAAGATGTCTTAATTGAAATCTACAATTTTAGTCATATATAATTCCGCACAATTTTGCAGGTATTTTCCGCCTAAATACTAGTGTTTTGCATCTGAAATTACGTATTTTGGGGGCCTGATTTTAAGTATTTCAATATCAAATTCAAGTATCCAACTTAGTACGATAAGGAAGATGGGGGAAAAACACCTCTTCTGGTATTGGTGATGATCAATGTCCTTATTATGCAAGATGTCTTACTGAAATCTTCAATTTTATATTCATATATAAGTCGGCGCAATTTGCAGGTATTTTTCGCATAAAATACTAGTATTTTGGGTCTGAAAAGTACTTCTGGCCTGATTTTGAGTATTTTAGTATCGATTCATTTATCACAATTAGTACTGAAAGAAGATGGGGAAGCACCTCTTTTGGTATTGGTGATGATCAAAGTCTTTATTATGCAAGATGTCTTATTGAAATCTACAATTTGAGTCAAATATAATTCGGCAAATTGCAGGTATTATTCCGCCTAAATACTAGTATTTTGCATCAGAAATTACGTATTTTGGCCTTGATTTGAGTATTTACAATATTAATTCAAGTATCCAACTTAGTACGATAAGGAAGATGGGGAAAAACACCTCTTTTGGTATTGTTGATGATCAATTGTCCTTATTATGCATGATGTTTTATTGAAATCTTCAATTTTAGTCATATATAA